>DF357783.1:71394-102286 GCA_000787875.1 Solanum virginianum
ATTTGTGATCAGTACAAAAAACTGAGTCAGAAAATGGTCTTGACTTGACTTTAACGCGAAAAAACTTAAATTATTTTTTCCAAAAAAATTGAAAACAATAAGGTTTCCGCGCTCCTTTTGCGATGTGCTAGGGACGTAGAACAACACTTTATTTTTTTTCAAAAATTTGACAAAGGTTGAAAATTGTGAAAAACTATCTAACTACACTAGTGCGCGACGTGCACTAGTGCATTTTTGCACTGTTTTTCTTCTTTTAATGGGGAAGGGTAGTTTTGACCTTTCCCACACGCCATAATCCTAAATTAGATATTTTTAAGTCGTATTAAGGTCCAAAAACGCATTTTTACTCTTTCATTCTCTCAAAATAAGAAAACCCTCTCAAGAACTCCGCTCAAGAAATTCAAGAACGGTAGTAGGGCTTAGAGATTCTTTCCAATTCCTCAAGAAGTCATTCCCAGGTATGTAAGGTCTTTCAAAAGTCTATATTATTATTATTTTGGGATTTAAAAATCCTCAATTCCATACAAGTTTCTGGTTAAACCGTAAGATCAAGAATTTTCATCCCATATTAGTAAATTCCATCCATATGTTGGTTTATGCACTCCTATTTATATAAAATCATGTCTTTTACTGATTTTAGTATGAAGTTGCATGGTGGTACAATAATTTCTGCAAATGATGCATTCTTGAAAATCTTGAATTTATTTCAAGAAAAGAAAAGCTAGCATATGTATAGTTTGAGGCAAGTTAAAGAGTATTTTCTTGAAGATTTCTTGGCACTTTGTTTGAGTAACCTAGCCTGTTTGAAAATACGTGAAAGATACTAGTTTCAGTAGAGTTAATGATTTCAGTTGAGAAAGCTAAGTAGTAAGTTAGACTAACTTCTCGAAAAAAGCAGATTTTAAGAATTCCAAGTCTTCTTTCAGTTGCGAAAGCTAAGTAATAAGTTGAGCTAAGTTCCAGAGAAAGCAGATTGTAAGAATTCCAAGTCTGTAAGTATGAGCTATATAAAAGTGTTTTGGGAGTAGTATTGAGCACCAATATGAGTGAGAATAGAATTAATTACTTGAACTCATAAACTATATAGCCAGTATAGGATAGGATTGTACGAAGGTATATTCCTCATTAGCCACTGAGAAGGCCCAGTTTGGGATGGATCCACTCCCTATTTCTTCCTCCCCTACCCAGGCAAAGTATGGGATGACTTTGGCAGCGTGGGCAAGATACTGTATCACCACGAAGCTCATAGTGGTGATTGTCGGTTAGAGAAACTTCCCAAGCTAAGAAATTATGATTTACTTACCAATTTTCAGCATGTTACTTTCAGCATATAAAGTATTTAGTATTATTGTTACTTTATTATGAGTTATGTTTATATCCTTTTTGAGAAATGTTATGTTATCCTAAGTTACTATTTTGGCCATCTTACATACCGTACATTCCACGTACTGACGTCCTTAGGACCTGCATCATTTTATGATGCAGACGCCGGTGAAAGAGTTCTTCAGCAGCCGCTTCGTTGAGAACTTGACAGCTTCTAGTCTTGTGGTGAGGCCTCTTCTTAGTTAGGGGCTCTTGAGTTGTTATATTTCAGTTCAGCATTTGTTTCTAGTTCTGGCTACTTGGGGCCTATCCTAGTAGTCCTTTCAGACAGTTTCAGTAGAGTTTCCATAGATTATGTATTAGTATTCTGGTTCTAGTTATTCAGTTATTGCTTGTTCACTTTTACATTCAGCTTATGCAGACAATTTATGAATTAGTTGTTGCTTTTATAGCTTTTCCATCGTTGTTTAAGTCTTCCCTGAGTAAGTAGCAAGGCCAAGTGGTTCGCTTGGGACCAGAAATGGTTTTCGAGTGCCGGCCACGTCTAGGGTGTAGGTTCGGGGCGTGACATGATGCTTTGAATTAAAGAATAAAAGAAAATATAAAAATATATCAAATCCTGCTTAGATTGACAAATCCAATCGGCATGATACCTCTTCAACATAATTAAGTCCATTTCCTATAATTTTCTATACAAAAATTTTGATTTAAGCTCACCTTTTGTCCTCTATTAGGTACATACATCAGTTTGTAATCTACTGAATTAAGAAATGAATATACTTCGTAGAAAGATGAAGTGTTACTCCTATAACATTTGACAATGCTAAAGTTCCTTCATATAGTGAAGTCAATCCATTGCAAAATCGATCTTTCCATATTGAATAAGCAGAACTAAATACTGTTTCACATATATTCTGGCTATCAGCTAGTGAAATTATATTTGAAATTTGATCCATTATTGATTTATCAAGCTAGTTATGACAATCTCTAGTTCATTCAGACTCTTTTAAAGACAAACTTTTATTAAGTCCCTCTATATTTTTTCTTTTACATAAAAATCATACCTCTCTCTTTCTACAACTATTGGCTATCCAAATTCTTTTCCCTTTTATATCTTGACAATATTTAATTCTTGATCGTGTTTCTTGGTCATGAAGAATTGGTAAATTTTTTGCAAAAATTCATAAAAGATGATGACTGCATTTTCTTCTAATAACGATTAATTATTATTTCTGTTAATATAATTTTATTATGTAGTTTCGATAGTTTCACTTTATTTTTATCAAAGTTCAAATATTTATTTATATCTATAAATATCTTTATTATTATTAAATAACAATTTTTATTTTTTCTAGACTAAAGCTTTTTCTAACATTTTGTTGATGTAGTATTTAACTACAATTTTATTAGAAGTATAATGTTTATTGTGTTTATATATATTGACAAACTATTTATATTCATATGTTTAAAATAAATAGTCTTAATCATTCAATGCTCAAATCTAAAGACAAGATTTTATTCATTCAAATGTGCAGGATCTTATTTATTCACGTGTGCATTCAGATTCAAACGTCTTAATCTTATTGAAAATAAATAAGGGCTAAACCCTTTTTTCTAAATGATCTTATAATATTATACAGTTCATGGTAAAATCAATTATAATAGTGTCAATAATTAAAATAAGAATATAATATTTTAAAACGACTTAATTATTTTACATTAAAAAAAAGATCAAAATTAGAACTAAGTATATGTTAATGTTTGCATTCCTGTCAATAAGAAAATTTAGCTACTCAACTTTTCAACATTAGATTAAAAAAAAGACATGATAACTGAATAATATCTTAAATAAAATGACTTATGAAATTTGATGCAGACCATTAATATTACTTAATAAGAAGATTGAATAAGCAGACAATTTTCCTATCAACATGTCTGCTTGAGCTGTCTGCTTCTTCTTCAATATTATATGAGACCTATAAAAACATTTTAAGGACTTTTTAATTTAATCTTTTTAAGACATTTCAAGTGTCAACTATGATTTTACAATATCAGTCCTAATAAATTATTTTTTCAACTGCTTCAACTGTGATTTTCTTATATCATTCTAATCAATTATTGTAAATCATGTAAATGCTAGAACTAGGATAAAATAAACACAAAATTATAAATTAAATCTTTCTATTTAAATTGAATAGATAAAATTAAATAATTATTTTAAATATTTTTCAACGATTATATTTGTGTCAAAAAAGGGTACTTTTAGAAAAAATATATAGTACAAATAAACCAAAAACCTTATATATTACTTGAAATGGTATAAAATATACTATAGGTCATTATAATTGTCAATTTTTAAATTTGGGAAAAGGCATAAATTCCCCCTGGAGTTGTCCCCAAAAATCACTTACACACTTTAACTGTTTAAGTGACCTATTACACACCTATACTTCTCAAAAGTGAATTATTTTAACCCTTCTTACCCCAAGCCCCAGATATTAGGTAAAGAGTGAGACACTCTCACCTCGTTAGGATACCACGTATTAAATGAACCTCACCGATATCCTTTTGACCCATATTCATTCTTTTCACCCATATCTTTCCATTCACCCATATCCATTCAATTTTCACCCAAACCCGTTCATCTTCTCTAAGAACAAACAAACCTAATCAACGTTTTACCATAATTGGAAGAAATTTTTCATATCTCATTCCATTGTTTCTACTAATAGTACGATTTAACCTAGGGTTTGGTCAATTTAGGTTTTTATAAGTTTACAGTACCTAAAAAGGCATTGACTTGTTAACCTAAGATTTTTTTCATCCTTAGTTAGATTCTTGATGATACGATCTGACACTTATGCTTATATTATAACTTAGTATGACTTTTTGTTGTTGCATGTATTTGTCATAGTTAAGGTTAACTGTAACTGCACAAATGACTTTTTACTATTATTTTCAGGTTGTTAAAATATCTTTTGATTTGATTACATTGATATTTTACTATGGGAGTGTTATGAAGAATTTAAAAAAGGGAACCAAGGAGAAAAATCCATATGATGGTGGACAAGTTATTGAGATTTTAGATGTTGATATAGATAGGTTGTCTTATTTTGAGCTGAGGGATTATGTGAAAGAATTAGGGTATAAACCTGCACAGTGCTTATTATATGTAAAATGCCTAATACTACTACTATGTTAGACATTAAATTAGACTATGATACTAATTTAATTTCTAAGTGTTTAAGTAATGGAGAAATTTTGAAGGCATTTGTGTGTCATCTGGTTGCAGATCCTATTTTGGTTCCACCTTTATTGGATTTTAAAGAGGGGAAAGGTGGAGTAATTGAAGGTGAGGGACCATTTCAAAATAGTGGGGCCTAAGAAAATGTTTCAAACCTAAATCCTAGTACTGATGCTTCTAATACTTCTTCTCCTCTACACTCTTTTACTACTCCAAATATTCCTTCTTGTACTGATCCAACTCTTACCCCTGGCCATCTTTTTACTAATCCAACTCTTGACCTTGTACATCCTCGTGTTGATCCAACTCCTGCTTCTGACCATTCTTCTACTAATCCAACTCTTAAATCTGTATATTTTTCTAATAATCCAAATTTTTACCCCTGACTAATCTAGTACTGATCCAGTTGATGAACCTTTCCATCCTTGTAATGATTCAACTGATGAACCAATCAATCCTTCTTCTGAATTTTTAAATCCCTTTTCCAAAGAAAATTTTGATATAGAATCATTAAATGGAGGATTAGATGATGGAATTGATGTAAATGAAGAGCTAAAAGCTTTTAGAGATGAAAAGAGGAAAAGAAAGAGAAGAAAAAAGGGGAGAAAGAGCTCTATTGCCTGATCATATGCAGGTAAGAATAGAAAAAAAAGGAGCATATGCTGGGTATGATGAATATATAGGTGGAAATATAAACAATGTAGAAGGTACGCTAGCTGGTGATGAGCCTTACTATCCCTCAGATGAAGCTGCCAGTTTTGAAACATATTCAGATAATTTCAGTGATGATAAAAGAGAGGTTCAGTAGAGAGTTAAAGAAAAGAGGAGAAAGAAATTGAAAAGAGTTGTATTTGATGTAACTTCTCAGAAAATAGTGTGTGAACCAATTCTTGTTTTTGAAAGTGTTTGGGAATTTAGATCTGTTATTACCAGATATGTTGTTAATGAGAATGTTTCTATTGAAATGTGCATTAAAGAAGGAAGAAGGGTAAGGGTTAGGTATACAGTTGATTGTCCTTGGCTACTATTTGCTAGCTTTGATTCCAGGACAAATAATTTTATTGTGAAAACATACAATCCAGTTCACAAATGTTCCTTGGCTGCTATATGCTAGCTTTGATTCCAGGAGTAATAATTTTGTTGTGCAAACATACAATCCAGTTCATAAATGTGACCTTACTAATAGGAACAAGCTTTGTAATAGCAAGTTCTTATCCAGTTACTATAATGAGAGGATAAAGGAAAAACCCAACATTAGAATTTTTGAGTTTCAAGAACTCATAAAGAAAGAATTAGATTTATATGTTGGAAGAACAATGTGTTGGAGAGCAAGAAACAAGGTATTATAACAGTTAATGAGTGACTATAATCTTGAGTTTGAGAGGATATTAGATTATAAAGATAAATTTTTAAGAACTAATCCAGGTAGTACATGTATAGTCAAGCTTCATAATGAAACATTTGAAAATGGTAAAAAAAAAATATTTCAAAGCTTCTACATATGTTTTGATATAATGAAGAAGTCTTACTTGGCGGTTGTAGGAAGTGCATTGGTTTGGATGGTTGTTTTCTAAAGGGAGTATCCAAAGATCAATTATTGGTTGTTGTTTGTAAGGATGGTAACAACCAAATGCTGCCACTAGCATGGGCAGTGGTAGAGGTTGAAAATTAATACACTTGGAGTTGGTTTGTCAGGCTTCTAAAGGAAGATCTTGAACTGGGAGATGGAATAGACATGACTGTCATAACAGATATATAAAAAGTTAGTTTTATTCTTAATTTAAGACTCTTTTGATTACTTACTTTATAAATGTTAGTTTGATTCTTGGTTTATGACCGTTATGTTATAACTTTAGTTTGATTCTTTGTTTATCACTATTATATTAGTTAGGCTCTTGATTTATGACTATTATGTTATAACTTTAGTTTGATTCCTTGTTTATAACTTTAGTTTGACTCTTTGTTTATCACTATTATGTTACTTAGATTCTTGATTTATGGCTAACATTAAGTATATTTACTTTTGTTAGTTTGGTTATTGCTATATCTATTGGTTTGGTTCTTGATTTATGAGTGTTAAATAGATTCTTGATTTATGACTATTTAGTTTGATGCTTTATAGAGTCTTGAAAATGCCATAAGTACTCATTTGCCAAATGTTGAGCATAGGATGTGTGCTAGACACATCCTTGCTAATTAGTCCAAGATTTGGAGAGGTATTGAGAGAAAAAATTATTTGTGGAGATATGCAAGATCTACTTTTGAGGCTCAGTTAAAGGATAACATTAGTTATATGAAAAGATTAGAGAATAAGATAGTTGATGATTTGTTGTATTATAACCCATAAAGATGGAGCAAGGTTTACTTCAGTTTCACCATAAAATGTGATATTGCTGACAATAACATGACTGAATACTTCAATGCATAGATATTAGCAGCAAGACACAAAACTATAATTAC
The DNA here is from genome assembly GCA_000787875.1 of Solanum virginianum. Classification (NCBI taxonomy): domain Eukaryota; kingdom Viridiplantae; phylum Streptophyta; class Magnoliopsida; order Solanales; family Solanaceae; genus Solanum; species Solanum virginianum. Next base: position 78,422 of record DF357783.1, read on the forward strand.
CATGCTTGAAGAAATTAGGGTGAAAATGATGAAAAGAATAGGGCAGATGAGAGAGTTTTGCAATAGTTGGATTAGTGATATTTCTCCAATGTCAATAAAGGTTCTCTAAGATAACACTACTAAGTCAATGAAATGCAACATTGAATGGAATTTAGATATAGGGTATGAGGTACTTCATGGAGCATATAGACATGTTGTGCATATTTATAGACAAACTTATAGTTGCAGACCATAGATTTTGAAAGGCATACCATGTCCTCATGCAATAGCTTCCCTTTATCACTAGAAATTGGACCCAACTGACTACATTTCCTATTGATATAACAGAGAAACTTACGTGAAGACATACAACCACTTTATTCAGCCAGTTTTGAATTTGAAAATGTGGCCAGAATCACAAAACATCTTTGTTATATCACCTCATGTTAGGAAGTTGCTAGGAAGACCTAGCAAAGTTAGGAGAAAGAGCAAAGTGAAACTAAAAGAATTGGAAAGCTATCCAAAAGAGGAATTGAGATGTTATGCAGGAATTGTCACAATAAGGGTTACAATAAAAAAAAGTGTCCTCTTGGTGCTCCTGCTAGTGCACATTCACCACATGTTGCTACTTGAAACGCCCCAAAACATGCCCGAAAATGTGCCTAGAAAAATAACTATGATCATAATTTCCATATATCTTAAAATCTGTGTGTGATATCAAAAATCTGACTTCATATTCTTGATTAGGGTTAAAATTGAGTGAGGAATAGGTATAACCTGAATTTTAGAGGACTCATAATGAAAAATGAATTATGCCAAGATTTTAATTTCCAGTGGCAGTTCGTATTGGCTTCACAACACGGAGCCCTCGCGGTGCAGTGTAGTTTATTGGTAGTTTTCTTATTTCAGCCTAAGGCTATGAGGTCTTGGGCCTAAGCCTTCTTATGCATAAAAATATCTATACTTAGTCATTTATCAACCCCATATTATTCAAGACATTTCCCAAAACCCTCTCAAACACTTAGCCAAATATTTCACTCAAATTCAAGTATTCCAAATTCATTTCGGATCTCAAGAACTCAATCAAGCTTCAAGTTCTCATACAAATCTTCATCAAGAAAATCTCCAAAGTTGAGGTATGTGGGTTTCAACCATTGGGTCCTTTCACCCATGGTGCCCAACCTTCCTTTTTATGTAAATTGTATATTTTCAAGTTGATTTATCTATAGGTACTTCCTATTATGAATTTGACTATGAACTATGTTAGTGTTTTATAAAATATTGACTATTAAACATGTTTTGAGATATGAATCTATTGTCTATGATAAGATTTGATGAGGGGTTTCAATGTATCTTGCAGAACATGTTACCAAGTATTGGTTGGTTGATTTACTTTAAGTTTTCTCACATGATTTTACTCTTGAATTATATGATTTTGAACTAGCATTACACACCCAAGATATGTTTGATAAAATGTCCGTTTAAGGATTCTTAACTTAATGAAGGTCTATTACATGGCTTATGAGCTAAGTGACTTTATCATGATGAAAGGAATGTATATATGTGTTGATTTCTTAAAAAATATCTATAGTGTTGCAACTGACCACACCTTGTTGAGGGGGTGCTATGTCTCAATCACCTTATTGGGGGCTCCTAGGCTTGTACTACCATGCTGATGGGTATATACCTTGACCACCTTATCAAGGGTGCTAGGCCCGTACTACCAATTAAAGGGTAGATACCTCAATCACCTTTCAAGGGGGTGCTAGGCCTTGAATTCCAAGTATTAGGTGCTTGGACTATGATGATAGTCTCTTCCTATATATGTAATATATTCTATACAAGCATGTTTTACTTTGAGCATTGATTATACATGCCATATTGTTATAGTACTTCCTATTGCCTATGTATATGCATTTTGACTATGTTATCTATCTCTAGAATACATGGTATTTTACATACTTAGTACATTCAAATGTACTAACACATACTCTATGCCTATATGATATTACCATATAGGAATCAGAGCCCCTCATGATCATCCTCCACATGGCTAGTACTATCTCATGAAGTGAGTGTGGTGAGTCCTCAACTCTGAGGACAATAACTATTAATCTTATATTATGTAAAGACTCATTTCTTTGTTTTGATGCTTATGACTATGAGAGTGAGCCCGAAAAGTGTCGTGGCCACCGCTTAATTCCATGTTTAGAGGTGTTATTGAACAAGTTATATAATTATACTTTGAGCTTTGACTCTTTTGATGACTTATGCTATTAAAGACTTCCCTTAGTCCTTTTATCCTTGTTTATACTCTCTTATTTTTATTTATTTTGCTTTCGCAGGCAAGGATGTGTAAATGATATGCTAAGAGGCTTGTTTGGGGTCCCTTTAGATTCCAATTCATCGTGTCACATCTAGGCCCTAGGCTCAAGTCATGACAAACTTGGTGTCAGAGTATTAGGTTGTTAATGGTCCTCGGCATCCAACACACGTGTCGATTAAAGTTTTATTTATGGTTTTGAAGTGCACCATAACTATGAGTAAGAGGCTACAAGACTTTTTAGGAAATGTTCCCCTTCTTTTTGATCTACATCATGCTATAGAAGTTAAGATAAGGTTTTTTCCTAACAAATGTTCTTCACTATTCTAGATAATGCCTATTCCAAAAGGAAGAAGAGCCCACACTCCCAAAGAACAACTGACTTATGAAGAGTTCTAAGATGCTACTGCCATGCTACCTCAAGCTATGACTAATCAAATCAACCAAGGGGCCTAAGCCCCTCATACTCCTACTTCGGCCTCTAGAGTGAGGGATTTTATGAGGATGAACCCACCAGAGTTCCATGGGTCTAAAGTGGATAAAGACCCTCAAGAATTTATTGATGAGATGTACAAAGTGTTGTCTATTATAGGGGTTAGATTAGAGGAGAAGGCAGAGTTTGCGGCTTAGCAACTCAAGGGGGTAGCCTAAATATGGTTCACCCAATGGAAGGAGGAGAAGGAAAACAACAATATGATCCTTTAGGAGGAGCTTAAGGCGATGTTTCTCAATCGGTTCTTCCTTATTAAGCTAAAGGAGGCCAAAATGATGGAATTCATGAATTTGAAGCAAGGGTCAATGAGTGTGAGGGAGTATGTGCTCTAGTTTAACAAACTCTCTAAATATGCTCCATAATTGGTAACCGAGCCAAGATCTAGGATGGATATACTTGTGATGGGTATATATGATTTGGTAAATGAGGAATGTCATACTGCCATATTGAAAGGTGATATGGATTTATCCTACCTCATGACTTATGCCAAACAATTAGAGGGGTGAAAGTTGATAAAGAGAAGAGGTAATGACGCTAAGATGGCCTGTTGTGAAGATAAATTCTAAGGTCCCAAGGGAGGCCGGTTTCATCAAGGCCAAAGGTCTTTAAATGCTCCTAATAGAAGGTTTGCTAATGATAACCCAAGGGTCCAAGGAGGTGTTGGTATGGTGCCTAATCTTATGTGCCCAAGATGTGGTAGAAGCTATGACGGCGCATGCTTGAAGGACACTAATGCTTACTATAGTTGTGGAGAAGCTGGTCATAAGAAGATTGATTGCCCTCAAAATTGCAACAAGGGTAGAGATGGTCGTCCACAAGGCGGGGGTACAAATGCGGTTCCTATGGGAAGAGGATGCCAACAAGGTGGTGCTTCATGGTATAATCAGTTCTATGCTCTTCAAGGGACACAAGGGGTAATTAAGGTGTCCGATGTCATCGCCAGTATGTTAAAAGTCTTTTATTTTGATGTGTATGCATTGACAGACCCGGGTGCCACTCTTTCTTTTGTTACTCCTTTTGTTGCCAAAAGGTTTCATGATGAACTTGAATTATTGTGTGAGTGTTATAAGGTGTCTATTCCCGTTGGTGCATCCACTATTGCTAGAAGAGTCTATAGAAATTATCCCATTTTCATTTTGCATAAAATATTGCCTTGTGGTTTTGTTGAGTTAGATAAGGTAGACTTTAATGTCATTCTTGGGATTGATTGGTTGTATGCATATTATGTCACTGTTGATTGTAGAACCCCTATGGTCAAGTTCTAATTCCCTAATGAACCCATCTTTGAGTGGAAGTGTCATGATGTGGTGGTCAAGGATAGATTTATTTCCTGCATTAAAGCCCAAAAGTTGATTTTGAAGGTGTGTCTCTGTCATCTTATAAGGGTTAGGTATTTTGAGTCCAAAGTCCTTCCCATAGAGTCGGTTCCAGTGGTTAATGAATTCCTTGATCTTTTTCCTCCCAAAAGGGAAATAGATTTTTGCATAGACCTCCTTCCCGATAGTCAACCCATTTTTAATCCCCCTTACCATATGGCCTCGATGGAGTTTAAAGAGTTGAAAGAGAAATTAAGGGATTTGTTGGAGAAGTGTTTTATTAGGCCTAGCCCATCACCTTGGGGTGCACCGGTGTTTTTTGTGACGAAAAAGGATGGTTCTCTTAGAATGTGTATTGATTACCAATAATTTAATAGAGTCGCCATCAAGAATAAGTACCCTCTACCAAGGATTGATAATATTTTTGACCAACTTCAAGGGGCTAGTCACTTCTCTAAGATTGATCTTTAGTCTGGGTACCACCAAGAGAAAGTGAGGGAGTGTGACATTCCTAAGACGACTTTTCAGACTAGATATAGACACTATGAGTTTGTGGTTATGTCCTTCAGTTTGACTAGTGCACTGGCTATCTTCATGGATCTTATGAATAGGGTCTTTAAACCCTACCTTGATTTGTCTGTAGTGGTGTGATGGTGTGGTGGTTTTATCGATGATATCTTGATATATTCCCATAGTGAGGAGGAGCATGTGGATCACTTGAGGGTGGTGTTACAAATCTTAAGGGAGGAGAAGTTGTATTCCAATTATGAGAAATGTGAGTTTTGATTGAAAGAGGTTTCCTTCCTAAGAAGACAGAGGTAATTTGAAATTGCCCTAGACCTTTGACTCCATCTGACATTAGTAGTTTCTTAGGCTTAGTGGGTTACTACCGAAGGTTTGTGAACGGGTTCTCTTCTATTGCTTCTCCCATGACTAAGTTAGCCCAAAATAAGGTAAAATTTGTGTCGATCGATGAGTGTGAAAAGAGTTTCCAAACTTTGAAAGATAAGCTTGTCTTTGCTCTTATCTTGTCTCGATCGGAAGGGTTAAAAGGGTTTGTTGTGTATTGTGATGCCTTAAGAATTGGTTTGGATTATGTTTTGATGCAAAATAGTAAGGTGATAGCTTATGCCTCTAGAAAACTTAAGGAGTATGAAAAGACTTATCCTACCCGTGATCTTGAATTGGCCACCGTGGTAATTACTTCAAAACTTTTGCATCATTATTTGTAGGGGGTGCATATTGATGTGTTTACCGATCATAAGAGTCTCCAATATTTGTTCACCCAAATAGATCTCAACTTGAGGCAATGAAGATGGTTGGATCTTCTTAAGGATTTTGATATGAGTATGTATTATCACCCTGATAAGGCTAATATTGTGGCCAATGAGTTGAGTAGGGTGTCTATGGGTAGCCTAGGACATATTGATAATGGTGGAAAAGAGGTAGCTAGAGAGGTTCATCGGTTGGCTAGATTGGGAGTTAGGTTGGAGGAGGTTGATAATGGTAGAGTAATAGTGGTTGATGGTTCTAAATCTTCATCTATTGAGGAGGTGAAGAAAAGCAAGATCTTAACCCCGCCTTATTAGAATTAAAGGCTTTGGTGAGAGATGGTAAGGTGGAGGTATTTTCCCAAGGGGGAGATGGTTCCCTTAGTTACCAAGGTAGGTTGTGTGTTCCTAGTGTGGATGACTTGAAAGAGAGGATTCTTGATGAGGCTCATAATTCTTCCTATTCTATTCACCCCGGTTCTATAAAGATATGTAGAGATTTGAGGGAAGTGTTTTGGTGGGGTGACATGAAGAGAGATATTGCTATGTTTGTATTCGGTTGCCATAATTGCTAACAAGTGTAAGCAAGCATCAAAAGGACGGGTGGCCTAGCCCAAGACCAGATTCATATTTGGAAGTGGGAGGAAGTTAACATGGATTCTGTGGTTGGGTTGCCTAAGAGTAAAAGGCACTTTGACTCCATTTGGGTTGTGATTGATAGAATGATAAAGTTCGCTCATTTTCTACCGGTTAAGACTACTTATGGTGCCAAAGATTATGCCAAGTTGTACATTCATAAATTAGTTAGATTTTATGGTGTTCCTTTTTCTGTCATATTAGATCGTGGTGCTCAATTCACTTCTCACTTTTGGATGTCCTTCCAAAGAGATCTTGGTACCAAGGTTAAGCTTAGTATAGCCTTTCACCTTCAAACGGATGGCCAAGACAATTACCTTGTCGGGAGGTGTTAGGCCTGTACTTCCATGTTAAGGTGTATATACCTTGACTACCTTGCTAGGGGCTTCTAGGCCCGATGGCCAAGACGAAAGAACTATCCAAACTCTTGAGGACATGCTTAGAGCTTGTGTTTTGGAGTTTAAAGGTATTTGGGATGATCATCTTCCACTCATTGAGTTTGCTTACAATAATAGTTATCATTCTAGCATTGGTATGACTCCTTTTGAGGCTCTTTATGGTAGGCATTATAGGTCTCTGATTGGATGGTTTGAGGTAGGGGAGATAGCGTTGTTAGGCCCAGATTTGGTTATGAAGGCCAGTCTCTTCTTACACATGTATTATGTTCTATACAAGCATGTTTTACTTCAGATAGCTTTGTTAGGTCCGAATTTGGTTATGAAGGCCATGGAGAAGGTGAGGTTGATAAGGGAAAGATTGAAAACAGCCTAATATAGACAAAAGTCCTATGCTGATGTGAGGAGAAGGGATATTAAATTTAAGGTTGGTGATTGGGTCTATTTGAAGGTCTCACCCATGAAGGGTGTGGTTCATTTTGGTAAGAAAGGTAAATTGAGTCTAAGATTAGTGGGTCCTTATAGAGTGTTGAAGAGGATTGGTAAGGTGGCCTATGAGTTGGAGTTGCCCAATGATATGAATATGGTTCATCCGGTCTTCCATGTGTCTATGTTGAGAAAGTGTGTGGGTGACCCAAGTGCTATTGTGCCTCTTGATGTTGTGGATTTTGTTAAAGACTATTTGACTTATGAAGAGGTTATGGTAGAAATTTTGGATAGACAAGTGAAAAGGTTGAGGAACAAGGATGTTGCTTCCGTCAAGGTTCTTTGGAGAAATCAACAAGTTGAAAGTGACACATGGGAAGCCGAGGCAAACATGCAAAAGAGATATCCCTATCTCTTCCATTTTATTCAAGCCTAAGGTACTAATTTTGAGTCTCTTATATGATTTCAAGTCTTAAGTTTCACCCCTTATGTCATTAGATGCATTCATATTTATGTTGACAAGTTTATGGTGATTTTGACACTTATGTTGAGATTTTTGAAAATAGTATTTAAGTGCATTATTGCATTCTTGTTGATCTGACTTCTTCATGATTACTCTTCTTATGTAAGCTTCTTTAACATTCGAGGATGAATGTTTCCAGGGGAGAGATATTGAAACACCCCAAAAAGTACCCAAAATGTGCCTCGGAAAATGATCATGATCATAATTTCCATATATTTCAAAATTCGTGCATGATATCAAAGATCTGACATCATATTCTTGATCATGGGGAAAAATTGAGTGGGAAATGGGTATAACCAAAATTTTACAGGACCCGTAACAAAAAATAAATTTTGCTAAGATTTTAATTTCTAGTGGCAGTCCGCGTTGGCTCCGAGATGCGGAGCCGTCACGGAATAATGTATTTTATCTCCAGTTTTCTTATTTTGGCCTGGGAATTTTGGATTTTGAGCCTAAGCCTTCCTATGCGTAAAAACACCTATACTTTGTCATTTCTCAACCCTATATCATTCAAGACATTCCCCAAAACCCTCTCAAACACTTAGCCAAATATTTCACTCAAATTCAAGTGTCTCAAACTCATTCCGGATCTAAGGAAACTCAATCAAGCTTCAAATTCTCATTCAAATCATCTTCAATAAAATCTCAAAAGTTGAGGTATGTGGGTTTCAACCATTAGGTCCTTTTACCCATGGTTCCCAACCTTTCTTTTTATGTAACTTGCATGTTTTCAAGTTGATTTATCTATGGGTGCTTCTTATTATGAATTTGACTATGAGCTATGTTGGGGTTTCATAAAATGTTAACTATTTAAGCATATTTTGAGCTATGAATCTATAGTCTATGATGAGATTCGATGAGGGGTTTCAATGTATCTTGCATGAAGGTGTTTACAAGTGTTGGTGCGTTGATTTACTTCAAGTTTTCTCACATGATTTCACTCCTGAATTGAATAATTTTGAACTAGCATTACACACTCGCTAAGTGTTTGATAAAATGTCTTGTTAAGGTCTCTTGAGTTAATGAAGCTCTATTGCATAGCTTATGAGCTAAGTGACTTTATGATGATGAAAGGAATGTATAAATGTGTTGATTTCTTAAAAAGTATCTATAGTGTTGCAAGTTGACCACACCTTATTGAGGGGGTGCTATGCCTCAATCACCTTGTCGGGAGGTGTTAGGCCTGTACTTCCATGTTAAGGGGTATATACCTTGACTACCTTGCCAGGGGCTTCTAGGCCCATACTTCCAATTGAGGGATAAATAACTCAAATCACTTTCCAAGGGGGTACTAGGCCTTGGATTCCAAGTATTCGGTGCTTGTTCTATGATGATGGTCTCTTCCTACACATGTAATATGTTCTATATAAGCATGTTTTACTTTAAGCACTGATCATACATGCCATATTGTTATAGTACTTCCTATTGCCTATGTATATGCATTTTGACTATGTTATCTATCTCTAGATTGCATGGCATTCTGCATACTTAGTACATTCAAATGTACTAACATATACTCTATGCCTACATGATGTTACCATGTAGGAATCGGAGCCCTTCATGATCATCCTCCACATGGCTAGTACTATCTCATGAAGCGAGTGTGGTAAGTCCTCAACTCCGAGGACAATAGCTATTGATCTTATGTTATGTAAAGACTCTTTTCTTTGTTTAGATGCTTATAACTATGAGGGTGAGCTTGGAAAGTATCGTGGCCCATGCTCAATTCCAGGTTTTGAAGTATTGTTAGCCAAGTTATGTAATTATACTTCGAGCTTTGACTCTTTGGATGACTTATGCTATTAAAAACTTCCCTTAGTCCCTTTATCCTTATTTATACTCTTATTGTTGTTTATTTCGCTTTCGCGACCAAGGATGTGTAAATGCTATGCTAGGAGGCTTGTCTAGGGTCACTTTCGGTTCCCATTCACCGTGTCACCTCTAGGCCCTAGGCTCGAGTCATGAATAACTTGGTATCAGACCATTAGGTTGTTAATGGTCCTCGGCATCCAACGTATTGCGTCAATTAAAGTCTTATTCATGGTTGTGAAGTGTACCACAACTATGAGTAAGAGGCTAGGAGGTGTTTCAGAAAATGTTCCCCTTCTTCTTGATCTATGTCGTGCTATAGAAGTTAAGGTAAGGTTTCCCCTAAAAAATATTCTTTGCTATTCTAGATCATGCCTATTCCAAGAGGAAGAAGAACCCGCACTCCCGAAGAACAACTAGCTTATAAAGAGTTCTGGGATGTTATAGGCATGCTAGCTCAAGCTATGACTAATTAAATGAACCAAGGGGCCCAAACCCCTTTTAGTCCTACTCCGGCCTCTAGAGTGAGGGAATTTATGAGGATGAACCCATTGGAGTTCCATGGGTCTAAAGTGGATGAGGACCCTAAAAAATTTATTAATGAGGTGTACAAAGTGTTTTCTATTATGGGGGTTAGATCGGAGGATAAGGAGGAGTTAGCGGCATAGCAATTCAAGGAGGTGGCCTAAATATGGTTCACCCAATGGAAGGAGGAGAAGGGGAACAACAATGTGATCCTTTGGGAGGAGTTTAAGGTAGCGTTTCTCAATTGGTTCTTCCCTCTTGAGCTAAGGGAGGCCAAAATGATGTTATTCATGAATTTGAAGCAAGGGTCCATGAGTGTGAGGAATTATTCCCTCAAGTTCAACCAACTCTCCAAATATGCCCAATAATTGGTGACCAGGCCAAGATATAAGATGAACAGGTTTGTGATGGGTGTATTCAATTTGGTAAATGAGGAGTGTCGTACAACCATGTTGATAGGTGATATGGATTTGTCCCGCCTCGTGACTTATGCCGAATAATTAGAGGGGGAAAAGTTGAGGTATAGAATAGGTAATGAGGCCAAGAGGGCCCATTTTGAAGATAGATTCCAAGGTCCCAAGATTGGCCGGTTTTATCAAGGCCAAGGTTCTTCAAATGCTCCTAATAGAAGGTTTTCTAATGATAACCCAAGGGTCCAAGGAGGTGTTGGTATGGTGCCTAATCTAATATGCCCAAGATGTGGTAGAGGCCATGATGGCGTATGCTTGAGGGACACTAATGCTTGCTATTGTTGTGGAGAAGTGGGTCACAACAAGATTGATTGCCCTTGAAATCGCAACAAGGGTAGAGATGGTCGTCTATAAGGCCGGGCTGCAAATGTGGTTCCTAATTGAAAAGGAGGCCAACAATGTGGTGCTTCATGACACAATTGGTTCTGTGCTATTCAAGGGAGAAAAGGGGTAGATGAGGTGCCCGATGTCATCACTGGTATGTTAAAAGTCTTCGATTTTGTATATGCATTGATAGACTCGGGTGCCACTCTTTCTTTTATTACTCCTTTTGTTGCCAAAATATTTCATGTTGAACCCGAATTATTGTGTAAGTCTTATATGGTGTCTACTCCCGTTAGTGCATCCATTGTTGTTAGAAGAGTCTATAGAAATTATCCCATTTTCATTTTGCATAAAATATTGTCTTGTGATTTTGTTGAGTTGGATATGGTAGACTTTGATGTCATTCTTAGGATGGATTGGTTGTATGCATATTATGCCTCTATTGATTATAAAACCCATAGGGTCAAGTTTCAATTCCCTAATGAACCCATCCTTAAGTGGGAGAGTGATGACGTGGTGGTCAAGGGTAGATTATTTCTTGCATTAAAGCTCAAAAGTTGATTTCTAAGGTTTGTCTCCATCATCTTGTGAGGGTTAGGGATGTTGAGTCCAAAGTTCTTCCAGTAGAGTCGGTTCACATGGTTAATGAATTCCTTGATGTCTTTTCTAATGAGCTTCCCGGTGTTTATCCCAAAAGGAAATAGATTTTGGCATAGACCTCTTTCCCGATACTCAACCCTTTTCTAATCCCCCTTACTGTATGGCCTCGACGGAGTTGAAGGAGTTATAAGAGCAATTGAGGGATTTATTGGAGAAGGGATTTATTAGGCCTAGCCAATCACCTTAGGGTGCACCAGTGTTGTTTGTAAAGAATAAGGATGGTTCTCCTAGAATGTGTAGTGAATACGGGCAACTTAATAGAGTCACCATCAATAATAAGTACCCTCTACCAAGGATTGATGATCTTTTTGACCAACTTCAAGGGGCTAGTCACTTCTCTAAGATTGTTCTTCAGTTCAGGTACCACCGAGTGAACAAATTTTTGGACTTGGTATGAACACTGTGAGTTTGTGGTTATGTCCTTCGGTTTGACTAATGCATCGACTATCTTCATGGATCTTATGAATAGCATCTTCAAACCCTACCTTGATTTGTTTCTGGTAGTGTTTAGCTATGATATCTCGATATATTCCCATAGTGAGGAGAAGCATGTGGATCACTTCAGGGTGGTGTTACAAATCTTGAGGGAGGAGAAATTGTATGGCAAATATGAGAAATGTGAGTTCTGGTTGAAAGAGGTTGCCGTCCTAAGTCATGTGGTAATGGGTGATGGTATTAAGATATATCCTAAGAAGACGGAGGTAATTAGAAATTGGCCTAGACCTTTGACTCCATCGGATATTAGAAGTTTCTTAGGCTTAGCAGGTTACTACCGGAGGTTTGTGAACGAGTTCTCGTCTATTGCTTCTCCCATGACTACGTTGACCCAAAAGAAGGAAAATTTTGTGTCAACCGACAAGTGTGAAAAGAGAGTGGTTCTCTTCTATTTCTTCTCCAATGACTAAGTTGACCCAAAAGAAGGACAAATTTATGTGGACCACTGAATTGGAGAAGAGTTTCCAAACTTTGAAAGATAAGCTTGTCTCCACTCCTATCTTGTCTCTACTTGAAGGGTTGGAAGGGTTTGTTGTGTATTGTAATGCCTCAAGAATTTGTTTGGATTCTGTTTTGATACAAAATGGTAAGGTGATAGCATATGCCTCTAGACAACTTAAGGTGCATGAAAATAATTATTACCCATGATCTTGAATTGGCCGTCGTGGTATTTGCTTCAAAGATTTGGCGTCATTACTTGTATGGGGTTCATGATGATGTGTTAACTTAAGGTGTATGAAAAGAATTATCCTACCCATGATCTTGAATTGGCCACCGTGGTATTTACTTTGAAAATTTTGCATCATTATTTGTATGGGATGCATGTTAATGTGTTTACCGATCATAAAAGTCTCCAATATGTGTTCACCCAAAAAGATCTCAACTTGAGACAACGGAGGTAGTTGGAGCTTCTAATGTTGTGGTTGATGCATTGAGAGCTTATTATGTTGTATGATATGAGTGTGCATTATCACCCTCATAAGGCTAATGTTGTGGTTGATGCATTGAGTAGGGTGTCTATGGGTAGCCTAGCACATGTTGATGATGGTGGCAAAGAGGTGGCTGGAGAGGTTCATCGGTTGGCTAGACTGGGAGTTAGGTTAGAGGAGGTTGATAATGGTAGAGTAGTGGTGGTTGATGGATCTAAATCTTCATCTATTAAGGAGGTGAAGGCAAACCAAGTTCTTGACCCCGCCTTGTTAGAATTGAAGGCTTTGGTGAGAGATGGTAAGGTGGAGGTGTTCTCCCAAAGGGGAGATGGTGCCCTTAGGTACCAAGGTAGATTTTGTGTTCCTAGTGTGGATGAATTGAAAGAGAAGATTCTTGATGAGGCTCATAATTCTTCCTATTATATTCACCCTAGTTCTACAAAGATGTGTAGAGATTTGAGGGAAGTGATTTGTGGGGTGGGATGAAGAGAGATATTGCTAAATTTGTATTCGGTTACCATAATTGCCAACAAGTGAAAGCCAAGCATCAAAGGCCGGGCGACCTACTCCAAGACATAGAGATTCCTACTTTGAAGTGGGATGAAGTTAACATAGATTTTGTGGTTGGGTTGCCTAAGACTAGAAGGGGTTTTGACACCATTTGGGTTGTGATTGATTGAATGACAAAGTCAGCTCATTTCCTATCGGGTAGGACTGCTTATGGTGCCAAAGATTATACCAAGTTGTACATTTATGAATTGTTTAGATTGCATGGGGTGCCTTTGTCTATCATATCGAATCATGGTGCTCAATTCATTTCTCACTTTTGGAGGTCCTTCCAAAGGAATCTTAGTACCAAGGTTAATCTTAGTACAGCCTTTCACCCTCAAATTGATGGCCAAACTGAAAGAACTATCTAAACTCTTGAGGATAGGCTTAGAGATTGTGTTTTGGAGTTTAAAGGTAGTTGGGATGATCATCTTCCACTCATTGAGTTTGCTTACAATCATAGTTATCACTCTAGCATTAATATGGCTCCTTTTGAGGCTTTTTATGGTAGGCATTGTAAGTCCTCAATTGGATGGTTTGAGATAGGGGAGATGGCTTTGTTAGGTCCAGATTTGGTTATGAAGGCCATGGAGAAGGTGAGTTTGATAAGGGAAAGACTAAAAACAACCCAAAGTAGACAAAAGTCCAATGTCGATGTGAGGAGAAGGGATCTTGAATTTAAGGTTGGCGATTGGGTCTATTGGAAGGTCTCACCCATGATGGGGGTTGTTCATTTTGGTAAGAAGGGTAAATTGAGTCTAAGATTTGTGGGTCCTTATAGAGTGTTGAGGAGGATTTGTAAGGTGGCCTATGAGTTGGAGTTGCTCAATGATATGAATATGGTTCATCCAATTTTCCATGTGTCTATGTTGAGGAAGTTTGTGGGTGATCCAAGTGCTATTGTGCCTCTTGATGTTGTGGGTGTTGTTGAATACAATGACTTATGAAGAGGTTCTAGTAGAAATTTTTAATAGACAAGTGAAGAGGTTGTGGAACTAGGATGTTTCCTCCTTCAAGGTTCTTTGGAGAAATCAATAAGTTGAAAGTGTCACATGGGAAGCCGAGGTGGACATGTAAGAGTGATATCCCTGTCTCTTCCATTCTACTCAAGCCTAAGGTAATAATTTTGAGTCTCTTATGTGATTTCAAGTCTTAAGTTTCAGCCGCCATGTCATTTGCATATTGTCGCCAGTTTTCTTATTTCGGCCTAGGGCTTTGGGGTCATGGGCCTAAGCCTTCCTATGCGTAAAAATATCTATACTTAGTCATTTGTCAACCCCATATCATTCAAGAAATTCCCTAAAACCCTCTCAAACACTTAGCCAAATATTTCACTCAAATTCAAGTGTCCCAAACTCATTCCAGATCTCAAGAAACTCAATCAAGCTTCAAGTTCTCATTCAAATCTTCATCTAGGAAATGTCAAAAGTTGAGGTATGTTGGTTTCAACCATTGGGTCCTTTCAATCATGGTCCACAACCTTCCTTTTTATGTAACTTGCATGTTTTCAGTTTGATTTATCTATAGGTACTTCTTATTATGAATTTGACTATGAACTATATTGGGGTTTCATAAAATATTGACTATTTAAGCATGTTTTCAGCTATAAATCTATGGTCTATAATGAGATTTGATGAGGGGTTTCAATGTATCTTGCATGAAGGTCTTGCCAAGTCTTAGTGGGATAATTTACTTCAAGTTTTCCCACATGATTTTACTCTTGAATTGAATGATTTTGAACTAGCATTACACATCCGCCAAGTGTTTGATAAAATGTCTGGTTAAGGGTTCTTAAGTTAATGAAGGTCTATTGCATGGCTTATGAGCTAAGTGACTTTATGATGATGAAAGAAATGTATAAATGTGTTAATTTCTTGAAAAGTATCTATAATATTGGAAATTACCGCATCTTATTGAGAGGGTGCTATGCCTTAATCACCTTGTTGGGGGGTGTTAGGCCTATACTACCATGTTGAAGGGTATATAACTTGACCATCTTGTCAGGGGGTGCTAGGCTCATACTACCAATTGAGGCATAGATACCTCAATCACCTTTCAAGGGGTGCTAGGCCTTGGATTCCAAGTATTAGGTGCTTGGTCTATGATGACGGTCTCTTCCTACACATGTAATATGTTCTATACAAATATATTTTACTTTGAGCATTGATCATACATGTCATATTATTATAGTACTACCTATTGCCTATGTACATGCATTTTTACTATGTTATCTATCTCTTGATTACATGACATCCTACATACTTAGTACATTCAAACATACTAACGTATACTCTATGCCTACATAATATTACCATGTAGGAACTGGAGCCCCTCATAATTATCCTCTACGTGACTAGTACTATCTCTTAAAGCGAGTCTGGTGAGTCCTCAACTCCAAGGAAAATAGCTATCGATCTTATGTTATGTAAAAACTCTTTTCTTTGTTTAGATTCGTATGACTATGAGGGTGAGCCCGAAAAGTGTCGTGGCCCTTGCTCAATTCCATGTTTAAAGGTATTGTTGGACAAGTTATGTAATTATGCTTTGAGCTTTGACTCTTTTGATGACTTATGTTATTAAAGACTTCCCTTAGTCCCTTTATCCTTGTTTATACTCTTATTATTATTTATTTTGTTTCTGCGACCAAGGATGTGTAAATGATATGGTAAGAGGCTTGTTTGGGGTCCCTTTAGGTTCCCATTCAATGAGTCACGTCTAAGCTCTAGGTTCGGATCGTGACACTACTGGCACTGGCCCAAGAGCATCATCTACTGCTACTGCTGGCCCAAGACCATCACCTACTGCTACTAATAGCGCAAAAGCATCACCTGCTGCTGCTGCTAGCCCAAGACCATCACTTGTTGTTGTTGCTGGCCCAAGTGCATCACCTGTTGCTGTTGCTGGACGAAGAGTATCACCTGCTGCTTGGCCGAGATCATCACCTCCTCCTGTTGTTGGCCCAAGACCATCTCCTCTTGCTACTGGTACTGGCCCAAGATCAACACTTGCTGCTAGAGCAAGATCAATACCTAATCAACACCTGTTGCTCTAACTGTACGAGGAAGGGGTAGGTCAAAAGGTTCAACAAAAAAGGTAATATAGTTCTACTTCATGTACAAGTTCTAAATCAGTTGTCTTACCTAATATTTTAAATATTTTATTGCTTTTTTAGGATTGTGCTGCTAGTAGAAGAAGAATTATTGCAATGATGTTATTACACATACAAAGTGGTGCAACAATTATTTATGTAAATATTTATATTCTTAACTATAATTTACTGTATTTTGACACAAACTAATATAGTTATTTTCATTTAATCAGCCTGGAATGTGTAGTGAAAAATTTGCAAATATCAAGTCTTCAGCATTTGTCACTGGAGATCTTGGATACAAACCAACAAATGGTGTGAAATGAAATGGTAAAGAAGCTTTGACCTCAAGTAAACTTCAAGAAATGAGAGAAAGAAAGCAAATTGAGACAAGGTCCAAAGCTACACATTTGAGTCAAGAGAGCTCAAATGATCAATCCGACAACATCTAATGCTATTTTGATTATTTTTTGGCAATGCAGTGTAAACACTTGTTTTTTTGGTAGCTGTAACTATTTAAGACAATGAATTGGCCATTGTGACTGCATTTTAACAGCTTTGAAAGTGAATTGGTGGATGCATTTTAATGCTAGTTGTTTTATTATGGCACTTGTTTTGACAATGAATTTGGCAGCCGACTATGTTTTAATTTGTAGCTGTGAATTGACACTTGTTTTGTATTTATAAAAGATTGTATTTATGGCACTGAATTAGCACTTTAATAATTTTTTATTTATAAAAAATTGTAAATTGTGACTACTCAATCTAAATTTTCAAGTAAATTGCTTCTGCATTTTAATAGTTTTGACAATGAAATAGTAGCTGAATTATAATTCTATTTGTTTTACTATGGAATTGAATTGTCACTAGTGCTGAAATAGTACCTATGACTGCAATTTAATTGGTAAAATCAAGATGAAAAAGAAAAAGGAAAAGGATCTTGCAACCTATAACTTTTAATTACACAAAGAAAAAGGATCTTCATTACAAAACATTGTCAATATAACATTCATTTCCAATCCCTTACAACATTGTCAATACAAGAAAGAGACATACATTTCCCCCTAGATCTCCTTTCAAAAGGCATAAATACAACATACAACATACAACAGCAGGTGTTGATTATCTAAACTTCCTTGGATCTCCTTTTAGGGACCGTATTCTTTGAAATACAAAACTTATACCTAAAATACAAATACACACGAGAGGAATCCAAAGTTGTTTCTCCCTTTTCTTATACTTGGCCAACTTAATTTTCCATTTCTTCTCAATTACTTTCATCCTCTTCGATTCATCATCAAAATTGTCTAGCTTTGACTTTATCTTATTCATATCTATTTTGCTTTCCACAGAGTTGGTCCACCTAGTACAGTTGTTGTCAACCTTTTCGAAAGTTTCAACTCTTTGCTCAAGCTCACCAAATCCTTCTCACCAATTTAGGAATAACAAATTTTGATCTTGGATCAATGTAGCCATCCTTCCAAAGTCAGAAACGTATCACAAGAACTCTAAAGTGAATTCAATATATGATTCTTGAAGATGAATATATGACTCTTAAAGATCAACTTTTGAAAACAATTAACTTACCCTATAGTAAGGACAACTCTAATATCTTCTACCAGACTTTTTGGAGTCTAAGAGGTCAACAATGGAAGAACAAATCCATGCTTGCATCATAACTCTTCTAATTCATGGTCTTCTCCTTGCAGGCACAGCATAGTCAAGCTTATTTGAGCCATTGTAGCAGCTTAAATTTTATAAAAGAATTCGATCAAGTCACAATCTGAAGAAAAAAGGAAAATTTTAATAGAAAAAGAGAGAAAGAAATCAAAATAGAAAAGAGATGATTATGAAAAAAGAGAAAGGAATAAGAAGTAACCTTTGATTTTCCCTCAATTTGGGGCTTGAATCTCCAGATGTTGGTTGAATAATTAGGGTTCTAATGTTTTTTGATTGAGAAATTTGGGTCAGGTGGTGGGTTTGTTCCTTTTAATTAAAAAATTAATTATATTAGAGGCGCGACGCGCTAATAGATGTGGTTTGAAATGCTCCTGGGGCTTGGGGTAAGAAGGGTTAAAATAATTCACTTTTGAGAAGAATATGTGTGTAATAGGTCACTTAAATAGATAAAGTGTGTAAATGACTTTTCGAGACAACTTCAGGAGGGAATTTATGTTTTTTCTCTTAAAATTTTGATTCTTGAAATTTTATCAATACCGCATTGTCACTACCCAAGCCTAGGGCCTAGACGTGATGCAGCGAATGGGATCCCAAACAAGCCTTGTAGTATATTATTTACACATCCTTAGTCGCGGAAGCAATTAAACAACAATAAGAGAATATAAATAAGGATAAAGGGACTAAGGGAAGTCTCTCATAGCATAAATCATCAAAAGAGTCAAAACTAAAAACACCTCTAACATAGATTGGGCGGTGGCCAAGACAACTTTTCGGGCTCACCCTCATAGTCATAAGCATCTAAACAAAGAAGAGTGTCTTTACATAACATAGGATCAATAGCTATTATCCTCGGAGTTGAGGACTCAACAAACTTGCTTCAAAAGGTAGTACTAGCCACGTGGAGGATGAGGATGATCAAGTGGAGCTCCGATTCCTACACGGTAACATTATGTAGACATAGAGTATACGTTAGTACGTTTGAATGTACTAAGTATGTAGGATGTAATGCCACAAGAGATAAGAAATATAGTAAAAATACATATACATAGGCAATAGGATGTACTATAATAATATGGCATGCATGATCAATGCTCAAAGTAAAACATGCTTGTATAGAACATATTACATGTCTAGGAAGGGACCGCCATCATAGACCAAGCAACTTAGTACTTAGAATCCAAGGCCTAGCACCCCCTTATAAGGTAATTGAGGTATCTACCCCTTAATTGGTAGTATGGGCCTAGCACCCCCCGATAAGGTGGTCAAGGTATATACCCCTCAACATAGTAGTATGGGCCTAGCACCCCCCCTCCCCAAGGTGGTCAAGGTATATACCCCTCAACATGGTAGTACGGGCCTAGCACCCCCCAACAAGGAGGTCAAGGTATATACCCCTCAACATGGTAGTACGAGCCTAGCACCCACCGACAATGTGATTGAGGCATAGCAACCCCTTAACAAGGTGTGATCAACTTGCAACACTATAGATACTTTTCATGAAATCAACACATACATACATTCCTTTCAGCATCATAAAGTCACTTAACTTATAAGCCATTCAATGGACCTTCAATAACTCAAAAACCCTAAACTGGACATTTTATCAAACACTTGGCAGGTGTGTAATGCTGTTCAAAATCATAGAATTCAAGAGTTAAATCATGTGAGAAAACTTGAAGTAAATCAACCCACCAATGCTTGCTAACTCCTTTATGCAATATACATTGAAACCCTTCATCAAATCTCAAAATAGATCACAGATTCATGGTTCAAAATATGCTTAAACAGTCACACTTTTATGAAACTGCAACATAATTCATAATCAATTCGTAATAAGAAATACCCTTATATAAATCCACCTGAAATTATTCAATTTACTTTAAAAAAAAGGTTGGGTATCATGGGTGAAAGGACCCAATGTCTGAAACCCACATACCTCAACTTTGGAGAATTGCTTGATGAGGATTGAAAGGGAAACTTGAAGCTTGAACGAATTTCTTAAGATCCAGAAGTGAGTTTGGGACACTTGAATTGGGTGAAATATTTGGCTAAGTGTTTGAGAGGATTTAGGGGAATGTATTGAATTATATGAGGTTGAAAAATGACTAAGTATAGGTGTTTTTACGCATAGGAATGCTTAGGCCCAAGACCCCAAGGCCTTGGACCAAAGTAAGAAAAACTGGCAAAAAAATATATGGGTTCGCGCCCTGGCCTTGTCGCGCCAGGGGTACAGAAACCTCACTATTTTTCGTCACTTTGAAAACTAAAATTTTGATACGGTTGCTCTAAAATCAGGGTTAGACCCATTCCCCTCTTAATTTTGCCCCCTGATCACGAATATAAAGTCAAATTTTTGATATTACGGATGAATTTTGAGATATATTGAAATTATAATTATGGGCACTTTCGAGGCACATTTTCGGGCACTTTTGAGGTCGTTTCAATATCTCCCCCTTGGGAACATTCATCCCCGAATGTCAAAGAAATGTATATGAGAGAAATAATCAAGATGAGTTTAGCCCAACACGTGAATGAAACAATGCACTTAAACAACATTTCAAAATCTCAACATTAGTGTCAAAATCACTATGAACTTGTCAACATTAACATGAACACATGCAATGACATAGGGCTGAAACATAAGACTTGAAATCACATAGGGGACTTAAATTATTACCTTAGGCTTGAGTAGAATGGAAGAGATAGGGATATCGCTTTTGCATGTCTGCCTCGGCTTCCCATGTGGCACTTTTAACTTATTGGTTTCTCCAAAGAACCTTGACGGAAGCAATATCCTTGTTCCTCAACCACTTCCAAAATTTCTATCGGAACCTCTCCATAAGTCAAAGTGTCTTCAACAACACTCATAACATCAAGAGGCACAATAGCAATTGGGTCACTAACACATTTCCTCAACATAGACACACGGAAGACTGGATGAACCATATTCATATCATTGGGCAACTCCAACTCATAGGCCACCTTACTAATCCTCTTCAACACTCTATAAGGACCCACAAATCTTGGACACAACTTACCCTTCTTACCAAAATGAACCACACCCTTCATGGGTGAGACCTTTAAATAAGCCCAATTACCAACCTTAAATTCAAGATCCCTCCTCCTCACATTTGCATAGGACTTTTGACGACTTTGAGCTATTTTCAATCTTTTCCTTACCAACCTTACCTTCTCCATGGCCTTTATGAGCAGATCCGGACCTAACAAAGCCATTTTCCCTACCTCAAACCATCCAATCGGGGACCTATAACATCGACTATAGAGAGCCTCAATAGGAGTCATACCAATGCTAAAATGATAGCTATTGGTATAAGCAAACTCAATTTGTGGAAGATGATCATCCCAACAATCCTTAAACTCCAAAACACAAGCTCTAAGCATATCCTCAAGAGTTAGATAGTTTTTTCAACTTGGCTATCCATTAGAGGCTGAAAAGTAGTATTAAGCTTGTCAGGACCCAAGCCTACGTCCTAGACTTGACACGGCTAATGAGGAACCCAAAGGAGGCCCCAAACAAGCCTCTTAACATATCATTACACATCTTTGGTCATGGAAGCATTTGAATAACAACAAGAGCATAAAACAAGGATAAGGGGCTAAAGGAGGCCTTTCATAACATAAAATATCAAAGAGTCAAAGAGAATTAAAGCTCATAGCATCATTACATAACTTGTATAACAACACCTCCCACTTAGAGTTGAGCGGGGCCTAAGATAACTTTTCGGGCTCACCCTCATAGTCAAAAGCATACAAATAGATAATCAGAGTCTTTACATAACATAAGAACAAGAGATATTATCCCCAGAGTTGAGGACTCACCAAACTTGCTTTGAGAAGATAGTACTACCCACGGGGAGGATGAGGATGATTGTGAGTAGCTCCGGTTCCTACATGGTGACATAATGTAGGCACAGGATATGTGATAGTGTGTTTGAATGTATTAAGTATGTACAATGCAATGCGACAAGAGATAGGCAACATGATCAAAATGCATAATCGTTAGCAATAGATAGAATTTTATCAACATGGCATGCATGAACATTGCTTGAAGCAAATCATGCTTATATAAAATATATTACATATGTAGGAAGAGACTATCATTATAGACCAAGTAACATAGTACTTTGAATTGAAGGAATGCCACCCGCTTGGAAGATGGATAAGGTATCTACTCCTCATCTTTGGTAGTACGGGATTGCCACCACCCGATAAGGTGGATGAGGTATATACCCCTCATCTATGGTAGTACGGGATTGCCATCATCCGACAAGGTGGATGAGGTATTACCCCTCATCTATGGTAGTATAGGATTGCCACCACCTGACAAGGTGGATAAGGTATATACCCCTCATCTATGGTATAGTCACTTGCAACACTATAGATACTTTTCATGAAGTCAACCCATATATGCATCTCTTTTATCATCACAAAGTCACTTAACTCATATACCATGTATACATTTTTCAATAACTCAAGAAATATTAATCAGACATATTATCAAACACTTGAAGGGTGTGAAATGCTAGTACAAAACCATGCAAATAAAGAGTGAAGTCATGCAAGAAAACCTGAAGTAAATCCACCCACCAACACTTGGTAATACCCTCATGCACTATATATAAAAACCCTTCACCAAATCTCAACGTAGACAATAGATGCATAGCTCAAAACATGCTTAAACAATCACACTCTAATGAAACCCCAAGAAACTTCATAATCAAATTCATAATAAGTAAGACCCATAAGTAAATCAACTTAGAAACATGCAATTTATGGAAAAAGAAAGCTTGGAAACCATGGGTGAAAGGAGCCAAAGGTTGAAACCCACGTACCTCAACTTTGGAGAATTCCTTGATGAAGATTTGATTGAGAACTTGAAGCTTGAGTGCATGGGTGAAAGGACCTAATGGTTGAAACCCACATACCTCAACTTTGGAGAATTCCTTGATGAAGATTTGATTGAGAACTTGAAGCTTGAGTGAGTTCCTTAAGATCCAGAATGAGTTTGGGACCTTTGATTTTTAGTAAAATATTTGTGTATGTGTTTGAGAAGGTTTTGGGGAATGTCTTGTATGATATGGAGGTGAAATATGGCTAAGTAAAGGTGTTTTTACTCATGAGGAGGCTTAGGCCCAAGACCCCAAAGCCTTGGACCGAGATTAAAAAAACTGGCATGAAATAACACTGGTCGGCGACGGCTGCGCGTTACCATCGCGGATCAACACTGGAATTCCAAATTTTGATACGGTTGCCCTAAAATTAGGGTTAGACCCATTCCCTACTAAATTTCACACCCTGATCAAGAATACAAAGTTGTATTTTTGATATCACGCACAGATTTTGAGATATATGAAAATTAAGATTATGGGCACTTTCGAGGCACATTTTCGGGCACTTTTTTTTGGATCATTTTAATATCTCCCGCTTGGGAACATTCATTCCCAAATATCAAAGAAATGTATATAAGAGAAGTGAGCAAGATAATTTCAACACACACAAGAATGCAACAATGCACTGAAACATTATTTCAAAAATCTCAACATAAGTGTCAAAATCACCATGAACTTGTCAACATAAACATGAATGCATGCAAATGACATAAGGGCTAATACATAAGACATGAAATCACATAGAAGATGTAGAATTAGTACCTTAGGTTTGAGTAGAGTGGACGAGATAGGGATATATTTTTGCATGTCCGCCTCAGCTTCCCATGGGACACTTTCAATTTGTTGGTTTCTCCAAAAAACCTTGACAGAAGCAATATCCTTGTTTCTCAACCTCTTCACTTGCCTATCATAAACTTCTCCCAGAACCTCCTCATAAGTCAAGTTGTCTTCAACAACACCCAATGGCACAATAGCATTTGGGTCACCTACACACTTCCTCAATATAGACATATGGAAGACCGGATGAACCAAGTCCATTTCACTAGGCAACTCCAACTCATAGG
>DF357783.1:102337-137664 GCA_000787875.1 Solanum virginianum
TCCATTTCACTAGGCAACTCCAACTCATAGGCTACCTTACCAATCTTCCTCCATACCTTATAAGGACCACCTCAAGAGTTTGGATAGTTCTTTCAGCTTGGCCATCCGTTTGAGGGTGAAAGGCCATACTAAACATCACCTTGGTACTAAGGCCTCTTTGGAAGGACCTTCAAAAATGAGAAGTGAATTGAGCACCACAATCCGATATGAGAGACAAGGGTACCCCATGCAATCTAACCAACTCATGAATGTACAACTTAGCATAATCTTTGGCACCATAAGTAGTTTTGACTGGTAGGGAATGAGCCGACTTTGTCATTCTATCAACCATAACCCAAATATAATCAAAACCCTTTCTAGTCTTAGGTAACCCAACCACAAAATCCTTGTTAATTTCCTCCCACTTTGAAGTAGAAATCTCTATATCTTGGATTAGGCCACTCGGGATTTGATGCTCAGTTTTGACTTGTTAGCAATTATGGCAACTGAACACAAACTTGGCAATATCCTTCTTCATACCACCCTACCAAAACACTTCCCTCAAATTTGTATACATCTTTGTAGAACCGGAGTGAATAGAATAAGAAAAATTATGAGCATCATCAAAAATCCTCTTTCTCAAGTCATCCACATAAGGCACACACAACCTACCTTGGTACCTAAGGGCACCATCTCCCCCTTGGGAGAAAACCTCCACGTTACCATCTCTCACCAAGGCCTTCAATTCTAACAAGGAGGGATCAAAATCTTGCTTTGGTTTTACCTTATCAACCATGGAAGACTTTAAACTATCAACAATAACAAAACCACGATTATCAACCTCTTCCAACCTAACCCCCCAATCTAGCCAACTGATGAACCTCTCTAGCCACCTTTTTGCCCCTATCATCAACATGAGCTAGGCTACCCATAGACACCCTACTCAAAGCATCAGCCACAACATTAGCCTTACTGGGGTGATAATGCACACTCATATCATAATCCTTAGGAAGCTTTAACTACCTTCATTGTCTCAAGTTGAGATTGTTTTGAGTGAACACATATTGGAGACTCTTATGATTGATAAACACATCAACATGCACCATATACAAATAATGATGCCAAATTTTCAAAGCAAATACCACTGCAGCTAAAGACAAGCTAAATTTTCAAACAAATTCTAAAATTCTTGAGGCATCACAATACACAACAAACCCTTCCAACCCTTCTGGTAAAGACAAGATAGGAGAGGAGACAAGCTTATCCTTTAAGGTTTGGAACCTTCTTTTGGGTCAACTTAGTCATAGGAGAAGCAATAGAAGAGAACTCATTCAGAAACCTCTGGTAGTAACCCGCTAAGCCCAAGAAACTTCTAATGTCCGATGGAGTCAAAGGTCTAGGCCAATTTCTAATCACTTTCATCATTTTAGGATCCACCTTAATACCATTCCCCGACACTACATGACCTAGGAAGGCAACCTCTTGCAACCAAAACTCATACTTCTCATACTTAGCATACAACTTCTCTTCCCTTAATTTTTGTAGCACTAGTCACAAATGACTCACATGCTCTTCCTCACTATGGGAATAGATCAAAATATCATGAATGAAAACCACCACAAACAAATCGAGGTAGTGTTTAAAGACCCTATTCATAAGATTTATGAAGATAGCCAGTGTATTGGTCAACCCAAAAGACATAACCTGTCACGTCCCGAAAGGATACCCTAGACGTAATCGGCACTCAGAGACTATTGCTAGCCCCCAAGCGAACTACTTGGCCTTACATATATATATATATTATAAAAAGAGGCTAGTAGGAAGAACTAGCTCACAGTTTTACATCAACAATCGACTCTAGTCTATGAAGCCTCTATTAAGTAGTGCCAATGACAGACCCATGGCTACCTCAATCAAAATAAAGCTAGTCACTTTAACTTTAAGGCAGTATGAAAATAAACATAAGGGATTCCTCCGAAGTAAGGGAGGCTCACCAAATCAATTAAACGTCTCCAACCCTCAACGGTGCACCTGTTGATGATCTCCAAGTCTTGTATCTACATCATGAAATGATGCAGTCTCAGAGGGGGACGTCATTACGTAGAACGTACTGGTATGTAAAATAGCTAAGTGAAATCAGAAACAGGTAGAATAATATAACAGTAACAATCAACTCGATATAGAGAGCAATCAACATGCCAAATGTCTATCTAAAGAAAAAACAAAGAATAGACAAATGACTCACCACATCCCTCACCCTATACCATTACCTCAACATCAGAGTACTATCAAGAGAGAATCCTAAATGAGAGTTTCTATAACCGACAATCACCCCCTATGAGCCAGAAGTGATACAACAAAGAGATATCATTGCCACATCCGTCCAATACCTTGTCGGGGTAAAGGATGAGTCTGTCAAGGATCCCAAAGAAGTCCGTCAAGTCCTCTACGGGATAAAGAAAACATCCATTTTCATTATCCAATCCTCTTCTACGCTGGTCACCTAGCTAATAAGTTAGAGTGGGACTCACTCTTACACATTCAGTGTGAATACTCCTCCCATGACTCAAGAAAGCTCATAGTCTGTCAAAGTCTGATTGTTACATAGCCAACCCCCCTCTCAAGTGGGGTCATCATCTCATCTATCATTCTATCAACTCAAAGAGTAGAACTTTTCTTCAAGCTAAGGTTCAATCCTCGTTTAATCCAATTAACACTAATTCCATCTACTTTAGTCATCAATACACTCATCTCAGGACTTAGTTAGGGAATAATTGAATAGGCAAAATATTATAGGTTATTTATGGAGACTTAAGAGACTATCAAGTTTTATAAATCTAGTATCATTATCACGTCTCAATCTCAATCACAATCACGTTCTCACTCAAGGCTCTAGACTCAATCCTACCTTCTTTCATGCAATCTTTAAGAAATAATAAATAGTGTTTATGCAATAATTCAGGTAAAATATTTAATTCAAGAAAATAACTTTATGATGATCATCAATATGTGAAAATACATGCAAATAATATAACTTTGAAGAGAATATTTAAGAAATCATGCATATAGACTCAAGAAACCTTCAATTCGCCATCTAGACTACCTATGGAGCACATGAGAGAATAACCTCATGTTTTTGAACTTGCAATCCCCTAGGCTTTCTTATCTTCTCTCTCAGAACTTCTTTGCATAAAAGTTTAAGAATGATGGGTTTTTGAAACCCTTATTCGACCTAAAGCAACTTTAAAAATACCTTCTAAGACTTAGGATTGGATAGAGAATGACCAAAAGGCCCTTCCCAAATTAAAATAAAAAATTTCACCTCGAAGTCCACGACCCAGACTAGGCACGTACATATGTATTTTTTGACTAAAAATTTTAAAAAGCGTGGGAAAATGGTCTTCTAGGAAATTACACATAAATTACATTTAACAAACGTTTTATGTGTAATTTTTGTAAATTGTAATGCCCATCAAAATTTCTAAAAATAAACAAGTGGATCTTCGCGCCTTTTCCATATCGCAGCCTAGACGTGGAAATCCCACTATTTTGGCTCACTTTGAAAAAATTAATTTGCATTTTTTTGCGTTAAGGTTGAGTCGAGACCATTTTTTGACTTATTTTTCCTCACTGATCCCAAATCTGGTCTTGGATTTCCCGTCGGAGCTTTAGAAGACGCGTTGCATGCACAATACATTTTAGGGGCGTTTCAATAAATTATATAGGGTGTTACATAACCACAAATTCATAGTGCCCATACCTAGTCTAGAAGGTCATCTTGGGAAGGTCGCACTCCCTCACTTTTACTTGGTAATACTCGGATCGAAGATCAATCTTAGAGAAGTGACTAGCCCTTTGAAGTTGATCAAATAGATCATCAATCCTTGGTAGAGGATACTTATTCTTGTTGGTGACACTATTAAGTTACCGATAATCAATACACATTCTAAGAGAATGGTAGAGGGTACTTATTCTTGATGGTGACTCTATTAAATTGTCGGTAGTCAATACACATTCTAAGAGAACCATCCTTCTTCTTCACAAAGAAAACGGGTGCACCCCAAGGTGATTGGCTAGACCTAATAAAACCTTTGTCCAACAAATCTCTCAATTGCTCCTTCAACTCCTTTAACTCCGCCAGGGCCATACGGTAAGGGAGAATAGAAATGGGTTGAGTATTGATAAGGAGGTCTATACCAAAGTCTATTTCTCTTTCAGGAGGAACACCGAGAAGGTCACTAGGAAAGACATCAAGAAACTCATTTACCATCGGAACCAATTCTATAGGAAGGACTTTGGACTCAACATCCCTAACCCTCAAAAGATGATAGAGACATCCCTTGGAGATAAACTTTTGGGCTTTAATACAAGAGATAAACCTACCTTTGATCACCACATTATGACTCTCCCACACAAGGATGGGTTCATTTGGGAATTAAAATTTGACCCTACGAGTTCTACAATCAATGGAAGCATAGTATGCATGCAACCAATCCATCCTAAGAAAGACATCAAAATCCACCATAACCAACTCACAATATCACAAGGTAATATTTTATGCAAAATACAAATGAGACAATTTCTATAGACATTTCTAGCAATAATAGATGCACCAATGGGAGTAGACACCTCATAAGACTCACACAAAAATTCAGGCTCAACATGAAACTTTTTGGCAACAAAAGGAGTAACAAAAGAAAGAGTGGCAACCGGGTCTATCAATGTATACGCATCAAAATCAAAGACTTTTAACATATCGGTGATGACATTGAGCACCTCATTTACCCCTTGCCTCCCTTGAAGAGCATAAAACCAATTGTGCCTTGGGGCACCACCTTGTTGTCCTCCTTTCCCCAAAGGAACCGTATTTATATCTCAGCCTTGTAGATGGCCATCTCTACCCTTGTTGTAATTATGTGGACAATCAATCATCTTGTGGCCTACTTCCCCACAACCAAAATAAGCATTGGTATGCCTATTGCATGGGCCACCATGACCCTTATCACATTTTGGACATACAACATTAGGCACCACACCACTATCACCTTGGGCCCTTGGGTAGCCATTGGCAAACCTCCTATTAGGAGCATGAGAAGACCCTTAGCCTTGATGAAACCGGCCACCTTTGGGACTTTGGAACCTTCCCTCAAAATGGTCTCTCTTGGCCTCACCACTTATCATCTTTCTCAACTTTTCCCCCTCCAATTGTTAGGCATAGGTCATGCTGGCTGAAGTCTTTCCATCATCATGTGAAACTTTCTTCCCAGATCATCAATCCATGTGATTCTGTAATTGCGACTCGAATTTCTTCCTGTTATCCTCCATTTATAGATCTTGTCTTTGTAATTGTCATCTTGAAACTTATTCATTCTAAACCTCGGATCGGCAACCAAGTATGGAGAATATTTAGAGAGTTGGTTGAATTTGAGGGCATACTCCCTCACACTCATAGTTTCTTGCTTCAAATTCATGAACTTTATCATTTTGGCCTCCCTAAGCTCAAGAGGGAAGAATCGGTTGAAGAAAGTCGCCTTAAACTCTTCCCAACAAATCATATCGTTGTTCCCCTTCTCCTCCTTCCATTGAGTATACCATATTCGGGCCACCCCCTTGAGTTGGTAAGCCGCCAACTCCGCCTTCTCTTTCGATCTAACACTCATAATAGATATCACTTTGTACACCTCATCAACAAATTCTTGAGGGTCCTTATCTACTTTAGACCCATAGAACTCTGGTGGCTTCATCCTCATAAAGTCCCTTACCCAAGATGCCAGAGTAGGAGCATGAGAGGCTTAGGTCCCTTGATTGGCTTGATTAGCCATGGCTTCAGCTAACAAGGTGAGAGCATCCCGGAGCTCTCCATAGGCCGGTGGTTCCTCGAGAGTGCTGGATCTTCTTTCTCTTGTGTTAGGCATGATCTAAAAATGGCAAAGCACATGTGTTAGAGGGGAAACCTTAACTAAGTTCTGTAGCATGACATAGATCATGAAAAAGGGAAATATTTCCTAAAACATCTCATAGCCTCTTACTCATAGTTATGGTGCACAACACAACTACGAAAAAGACTCTAATCAATGTGGTGTGTTGGATGCTGAGGACCATTAACAACCTAGTGCTTTGATACCAAGTTTGTCACGACCCAATCCTAGGGCCTAGATGTGACACGGTGAATGGGGAATCCAAAGAGGGCCCCAAATAAGCCTCTAAACATATCATTGCACATCCTTTGTGGTTGAAGCATTTGAATAACACCAAGAGCATAAAACAAGGATACGGGGCTTCGGGAGGCCTTTCATAATATAAAATATCAAAGAGTCAAAGCTCATAGAATCTTTACATAACTTGTCCAACAACATCTCTACACTTAGAGTTGAGGGGGGCCAAAGATAACTTTCCAGGCCCACCCTCATAGTTAAAAGCAGACAAATAGATAATAAGGGTCTTTATAGTTGAGGACTCACAAAACTTGCTTTGAGAAGATAGTACTAGCCACGAGGAGGATGAAGATGATCATGAGGAGCTCCGGCTCCAACATGGTAACATCATATAGGCATAGAATATACATTAGCACATTTGAATGTACTAAGTATGTAGGATGCAATGCGACAAGAGATAGGAAACATGATCAAAATGCATAATAGTAAGCAAGAGATAGTATTTTAGAAACATGGCATGCATGAACAATACATAAAGTAAAACATGCTTATATAGAACATATTACATGTGTAGGAAGAGACCATCATTATAGACCAAACAACTTAAAACTTGGAATCCAAGGCATGCCACCCGCTTGGAAGCTGGATGAGGTATCTACCCCTCATCTTTGGTAGTACGGGATTGCCACCACCTGACAAGGTGGATGAGGTGTATACCCCTCATCTATGGTAGCATGGGATTGCCACCACCCGACAAGATGGATGAGGTATATACCCCACATCTATGGTATGGTTACTTGAAACACTATAAATACTTTTCATGAAATCAACTCATATATACATCTTTTTCATCATCACAAAGTCACTTAACTCATATACCATGCATACAGTTTTTAATAACTCAAGAAACATTAACCGGATATTTTATCAAACACTTGATAGGTGTGAAATTCTAGTATAAAACTATGCAATTAAAGAGTAAAATCATCCAAGAAAACTTGAAGTAAATCCATCCAACAACACTTGGTAATACCCTCATGCACTATACATAAAAATCCTTCATCAAATCTCAAAGTAGATAATAGATTCATAGCTCAAAATATGTTTAAACAGTCATACTTTAATGAAACCCAAAAATAGTTCAAGTCAAATTCATAATAAATAAGTCCCATAAGTAACCCTCAACTTTGGAGATTTTCTTGATGAAGATTTGATTGAGAACTTGAAGCTTGAGTGAGTTCCTTAAGATCTGGAATGAGTTTGGGACCCTTGATTTTGAGTAAAATATTTGTCTAAGTGTTTGAGAAGGTTTTGGGGAATGTCTTTTATGATATAGAGGTGAAATATGGCTAAGTATAGGTGGTTTTACGCATGGGGAGGCTTAGGCCCAAGACCCCAAAGCCTTGGATCGAGATTAAAAAATGGCACGAAATGACACTGGTTCATGGCAGTTGCGCGTTGCGGTACCATCACGGATCAATATTGGAATTCCAGATTTTTTAAATTTCAAATTTTGATACAGTTTCCCTGAAATCGGGGTTAGACCCATTTTCTACTCAATTTTTTCCCTGATCAAGAATACAAAGTCAGATTTTCGATATCACGCATGGATTTTGATATATGTCAAAATTACAATTATGGACACTTCCAAGGCACATTAAGGGCACTTTTTTTGGGGTTGTTTCAAAGCTTTACCATGGTACCAAGACCTCTTTGGAAGGACTTCCAAAAGTGAGAAGTGAATTAAGTACCACGATCCGATATGATAGACAAAGGCACCCCATGGAATCTAACCAATGGACCCCTTTGGTGGGATCTCCAAAAATGATAAGTTCATTGAACACTTCTATCCGATATGATAGACAAAAGTACCCCATACAATCTAACCAACTCATGAATATATAACTTGGCATAATCTTTGGCACCATAAGTAGTCTTAACTGGTAGAAAATGAGCCAAATTTGTCATTCTATCAACCACAACCCAAATGGAATCAAAATACTTTCTAGTCTTAGGCAACCCAACCACAAAATCCATGTTAATTTCCTCCCACTTCCAACTAGGAATCTCTATATCTTCGGGTAGGCCACCCGGCCTTTGATGTTTGGCTTTGACTTGTTGGCAATTATGGCAACCGGACACTAACTTAGCAATATCTCTCTTCATGCCACCCCACCAAAACACTTCCATCAAATCTCTATACATCTTGGTAGAATCGGAGTGAATAGAATAAGAAGAATTATGAGCCTCATCAAGAATCTTCTCTCTTAAGTCATCAACACAAGGCACATACAATCTACCTTGGTACCTAAGGGCACCATCTCCCCCTTGAGATAAAACCTCCACCTTGCCATCTCTTACCAAGGCCTTCAATTCTAACAAGGAGACGTCAAGATCTTGCTTTGCCTTCACCTCTTTAGTCAATGAAGATTTTGAGCTATCAACAACCATAATACCACCATTATCAACCTCCTCCAACTAACTCCCAATCTAGCCAACCGATAGACCTCCCTAACCACTTCCTTGCCACCATCATCAACATGAGCTAGGCTACCCATAGACACCCTACACAAAGCATTGGCCACAATATTAGCCTTACCGAAATTCTTTTCATGCACCTTAAGTTTTCTAGAGGCATAAGCTATCACTTTACCTTTTTGCATCCAAACACAACCCAAACCAATTCGCTAGGCATCACAATACCTAACAAACCCTTCCAACCCTTCTGGTAGAGACAAGATAGGAGCAGAGACAAGCTAATCTTTAAAGGTTTAGAAACTCCTTTCACAATCATCGGTCCACACAAAGTTTGCCTTCTTTTGGGTCAACTTAGTCATAAGAGAAGCAATAGAAGAGAACTCATTCACAAACCTCCGATAATAACCCGCTAAGCCCAAGAAACTTCAAATGTCCAATGGAGTCAAAGGTCTAGGCCAATTTCTAATTGCCTCTGTCTTCTTAGGACCCACCTTTATACCTTCACCCGACACCACATGACCTAGAAAGGTAACCTCTTTCAACCAAAACTCACATTTCTCATATTTGGCATACAACTTCTCCTCTCTCAAGATTTGTAACACCACCCTCAAGTGATCCACATACTCCCATCACATTTCTCATATTTGGCATAAAACTTCTCTTTCCTCAAGATTTGTAACACCACCCTGAAGTGACCCACATGCTTCTCCTCACTATGGGAATAGATCAAGATATCATCAATAAATACCACCACAAACAAATCAAGGTAGGGTTTCAAGAGCCTATTCATAAGATCCATAAAGATAGCCGGTGCATTAGTCAACCCAAAAGACATAACCATAAACTCATAGTGCCCATACCTAGTCTGACAGGCCATCTTAGGAATGTCACACTTCCTCACTTTCACTTGGTGATACCCGGACCGAAGATCAATCTTAGAGGAGTGACTAGCCCCTTGAAGTTGGTCAAAAAAATCATCAATCCTTTATAGAGGATACTTATTCTTGATGGTGACTCTATTAAGTTATCGGTAGTCAATACACATTCTAAGAGAACCATCCTTCCTATTCACAAACAACACCAGTGTACTCCAAGGTGATTGGCTAGGCCAAATAAAATCCTTCTCCAATAAATCCATCAATTGTTCTTTTAACTCCTTTAACTCCACCGGGGCCATATGGTAAGTTGGAATAGAAATGGGTTGAGTATCGGGAAGGAGATCTATGCTAAAATCTATCTCCCTTTCAGGAGGAGCACTGGGAAGATCATTAGGAAAGACGTAAAGGAACTCATTAACCACCAGAGCCAACTCTATAGGAAGGACTTTGGACTCAACATCCCTAACCCTCACAAGATGATAGACACACCCCTTAGAAATCAACTTATGGACTTTAATGTAAGAAATGAATCTACCTTTGACCACCACATCATGACTCTCCCACTCTAGGACGAGTTCATTTGGGAATTGGAAATTGACCCTACGGGTTCTACAATCAATAGAGGCATAATATGCATGCAACCAATCCATTCCAAGAATGGCATCAATATCTACCATATCCAACTCAACAAAATCACAAGGCAATATTTTATGCAAAAATGAAAAAGGGACAATTTCTATAGACCCTTCTAGCAACAACGGATGCACCAACGAGAGTAGACACCTTATAAGGCTCATATAACAATTCAGGTTCAACTTGAAACATTTTAGCAACAAAAGGAATAATAAAAGAAAGAGTGGCACCTAGGTTTATCAATACATACACATTAAAATCAATGATTTTTAACATACCAATGACGACATCAAACACCTCATCTATTCCTTGCCTCCCTTGAAGAGCATAGAATCGATTGTGCCTTGGGGCACCACCTTGTTGACCTCCCCTTCCCAAAGGAACTGTATTTGTACCTCGGCCTTGTGGACGACCATCTCTACCCTTGTTTTGATTACAGGGACAATCAATCTTCTTGTGACCCACTTACCTACAACTATAGCAAGCATTAGTGTTCCTCAAACATGGGCCATCATGGCCTCTACCACATCTTGGGCACATAGCATTAGGCACCACACCACCTTGGATCCTTGGGTTATCCTTAACAAACCTCCTATTAGGTGTATGGGAAGACCCTTGGCCTTGATGAAATCGGCCACCCCTGGGAGCTTGGAACCTATCTTCAAAATGGGCCCTCTTAGCCTCATTACCTCTCTTCTTTCTCAAATTTTTCCCCTCCATTTGTTCGGCATAAGTCATGAGGCGGGACAAGTACACATCACCTATCAACATGGCGGCACGACATTCTTCATTCACCAAATCGAATACACCCATCAAAAACTTTTTCATTCTAGACCTTGGCTCGGCCACCAATTGTGAAGCATATTTAGAGAGTTGGTTGAACTTGAGGGCATACTCCCTCACACTCATGGACCCTTGCTTCAAATTCATGAAATCCATCATTTTAGCCTCCAATAGCTCAAGAGGGAAGAACCGGTTGAGAAATGCCACCTTAAACTCCTCCCAAAGGTTCACATTGTTGTTCCCCTTCTCCTCCTTCTATTGAGTAAACCATATTTGGGTCATCCCCTTGAGTTGGTAAGCCGACAACTCTGCCTTCTCCTCCGATCTAACACTCATGATGGACAATACTTTATATACCTCGTCAAGAAATTCTTGAGGGTCCTCATCCACTTTAGACCCATGGAATTCTGGTGGGTTCATCCTCATGAAGTCCTTTACCCTAGATGCTGGAATAGGAGCATGAGGGGCTTGGGCCCCCTGGTTGATTTGATTAGTCATAGCTCGTGTTAGCATGACAATAGCATCCTGAAACTCTTCATGAGTCGGTTGTTCTTTGGGTGTACGAGCTCTTCTTCCTCGTGGGATAGGCATGATCTAGCATTGCAAAGAATATTCGTTAGGGGAAAACCTTACCTTAACTCCTATAGCGTGATATAGATCAAGAAGAAGGGAAACATTTCTTAAAATGCCTCATAGCCTCTTACTCATAGTTATGGTGCGCTTCACAACCATGAATAAGACTCTAATCAACATAGTGTGTTAGCTGTCGGGGATCATTAACAACCTAGTGCTCTGATACCAAGTTTGTCGCAACCCAAGACTAGGGCCTAGACGTGACACGGCGAATTGGAACCCAAAAGGAACCCAAAAAAGCCTCTTAGCATATCATTTACACATCCTTGGTTGCAGAAGCTATTAAACAACAATAAGAGAATATAAACAAGGATAAAGGGACTAAGGAAAGTCTATCATAGAATAAATCATCAAAAGAGTCAAAGCTCAAAGAATAAATACATAACTTGTCCGACAACACCACTAACATAGATTGGGCGGGGGCCAAGACAACTTCCCGGGCTCACCCTCATAGTCATAAGCATCTAAACTTGCTTCAAGAGATAGTACTAGCCACGTGGAGGATGAGGATGATCAAGTTGAGTTTCGGTTCCTACATGGTAACATCATGTAGGCATAAAGTATGCGTTAGTATGCTTGAATATACTAAGTATGTAGGATGCAATGTCATATATGCAACATAGTCAAAATGCATATACATAGGCAATCGGAAGTACTATAACAATATGGTTGCATGATCAATGCTTAAAGTAAAACATGCTTGTATAGAACATATTACATGTGTAGGAAGAGACCACCATCCTAGACCAAGCAACTTAGTACTTGGAATCTAAGGTCTAGCACCCTCTTGGAAGGTGATTAATGTATCTACCCCTCAATTGGTAGTACGGGCCTAGCACCCCCTCCCCCCTCCCCCCCGACAAGGTGATCAAGGTATATACCTCTCAATATGGTAGTACGGTCCTAGCACCCCCTGACAAGGTGGTCAAGGTATATACCCCTCAACATGATAATACGGGCCTAGCACCCCCTAACAAGGTGATTGAGACATAGCACTCCCTCAATAAGGTGTGGTCAACTTACAACACTATAGATACTTTTCATGAAATCAACACATACATACAATTTCTTTCATCATCATAAAGTCACTTAACTCATAAGTCATGCAATGAACCTTCAATAACTCGAAAATCCTTAACCAGACATTTTATCAAACATTTGGCAGGTGTGTAATGCTGTTCAAAATCATGCAATTCAAGAGTAAAATCATGTGAGAAAACTTGAAGTAAATCAACCCACCAACACTTGGTAACACCTTCATGCAATATATGGTGAAACCCTTCATCAAATCTCAAAATAGATCATAGATTTATAGCTCAAAATATGCT
The DNA here is from genome assembly GCA_000787875.1 of Solanum virginianum. Taxonomy (NCBI): domain Eukaryota; kingdom Viridiplantae; phylum Streptophyta; class Magnoliopsida; order Solanales; family Solanaceae; genus Solanum; species Solanum virginianum. The sequence continues at coordinate 115,205 of DF357783.1, forward strand.
TAAACAGTCACACTTTTATGAAACCCCAACATAATTCATAATCAATTCGTAATAAGAAATACCATAGATAAATCCACTTGAAATCATGCAATTTACTTAAAAAGGAAGGTTGGGCACCATGGGTGAAAGAACCAAATGGTTAAAACCCACATACCTCAACTTTGGAGAATTCATTGATGAAGATTGGAAGGAGAACTTGAAGCTTGAATGAATTCCTTAAGATCCGGAAGTGATTTTGGGACACTTGAATTGGGTGAAATATTTGGCTAAGTGTTTGAGGGGGTTTTGGGGAATGTCTTGAATGATATATGGTTAAAAAATGACTAAGTATAGGTATTTTTAGGCATAGAAAGTCTTAGGCCCAAGACCCCAAGGCCTTGGATCGAAGTAAGAAAAACTGGCAAAAAAATATATATGGGTCCGCGCCCTGGCCGCATCGCGCCAGGGGCACGAAAACCTCACTGCTTTACTTTGAAAAATGAAATTTTGATACGATTGCTCTAAACTCGGGGTTAGACCCATTTCCCACTCAATTTTGCCCCCTGATCACAAATATGAAGTTTGATTTTTGATATCTCGCATGAATTTTGAGATATATGGAAAGTACGATTATGGGCACTTCCGAGGCACATTTTCAGACACTTTTGGGGTCGTTTCACACATAAACTATGACAGTGAGAGTAATGTAAAATATAGAAACTATGAGTCTAACAATTAACAACTTAAAAAGTTAAAAAATTTATATAAAAAAATTATCGACATCACATAAATTGAGATTAAAAAAATAACAATTATTGGGCCGTGCCTTATAACTAGTAAAATAGATAGTTGGTCAAATAACTTAAGAATATTCTGAAAAACTGTGGTTTAAGAAAAAGGAGAAAGTATCATTAGCTCCGTGAATATACAAACATAAAGGAAATTAAGTAAGAAAAGGTTATAATTTTAACATAATTCAAATAAGATTTTTTAATCAATTTTAAAATCTTTAGATTTAGAATTTTTACGTAATTCAAATAAGGAAAGATTTAGTAAATAAAATATTAGTTAATTTTAAAGTGCTAAATATTAATAATTCTTACATTTTCTAAATATGAAAAGATTTAATAATTATAATTTTAAAGTTCTAAATATTAGAATAATAACAAAACATGGTTACTCATGTTGGAAAAAATAATTTTAGTATCTCAAAAATATATTTTCATCTAATATTATTTTTCATCATTTTAATATATTATTAATAATTAATCTTAAATGGATGATTAATAAGAGAATATGAATGTCTTCTAAATGTTGTTTTGACCATATAAATATGTCATTATACTCTCTCATAATTGCTTACATTTATTCTTGAATCCATTCTTTACACAAGTAATATAATATATTATAAATTCCTCTTCCTACATTTATATGTATTTGTAGTGATGGGTTTTATACCTTAATCTTTGTTAGATTCTGATTCGTAGTTTTTTACTAGAAGAGCTTGTTGAATCCTTGGGATATATTCATACCGGATGAAATATTCTTAAGGACAGTTTATTTTGACATGCCTCAAGCTACATGAATTTCCTATAAGTGTTCATGATGATGTTCGTGATGAAAAGTTCGTGTTCATTATGATGTTCGAGATGAAATGTTCGTGATCATGCTGATGTTTATAGTCGTGAAAAAGAAGTATTTTTCGTAAAATTTTCAATAACTCACACACTTTTAATTTAGTTAAGAATTTAGAAACTCACAAGTTACGAGAGAATTCATCTATTATTTTCTGTTGAGTAATATATATATAAAATTAATACATAAATAATTAATTTTTACGTGTATATATACATACATATATATATACATACATATACATACATACATACATACATACATACATACACATACATACATACATACATACATACATATATATATATATATATATATATATATATATATATATACATACACACACACATATATATATATAACTAATTTGTATGTGTACTGTTGTCCCCTAACTCATTGTGCCCTAGGGCCCGGACACTCTCGTCTGTATCACTTTTGACAATTTGGTAAGGGACACATGATAATGAGATATTCTTCCTACAAAAAAACTCAAACAAAAAATATTAATTCGCCGTTAAATGTGGAATAATTTAATAGTAATATATTTTTCAAATATTTATTGAATATTGTTTAACTATTATAAAATTTTTATGTATTTTTAGGATATAGAAAAACTTAGTTTAAAAACATTTAAAGAATTTGTATTCTAATTCATATAAAGACTGAATTCAATAACTTTTTTTTTTCCAAAAATCCAGTTTAATAATATGAGTTGAATGAGGTATTTATGAACTATAATACTCTTTCTAGTCCAAATTAAGTGAGGACTGAGGAATTTGTTCGAGTTTTTTTTTTTCCATAGTTCAATATAAATAAATCATTCAAAGTTTAAGAAAATTTATGGGACATTTTTTGTATTATATATGTGCCCTCCAATAAATAAAATTCTCAACTAATTTATATTTTCTAGTAGAACAATTTGAAAAACTAATTAAAAGATGTTATGAAAATGTGGACTTCACAACATCCCACATGGAAAAGAAGATTTGAAGAAAGAAGAAAAGTAAAGGAGTGTCAAAGCTTGTGAAATATCCCACATTGTTAAAAGATGAAGAATAGAGTGCCCACATACACTATAAATAGAGAGACGCTCCTTGCTAGTTAAATATATAATAAGAGAAACAAGCTACTTACTTAAGTAGAGTTTTGCATAGTTTAAAGTTTAAATACTCTTGTAATATTTCCTTTGTAGTGGAAGTATCCGAGGGCGTAGACATTATTTGCCGATACCATTTCACAACAAAAGAATAATAATAACAAAAGTCATTGAATATTTTTTTTAAAAAAAGAAAGTGTGTCAAACCCGAGCGATAAAAGTAAGTGAAAAATGTATAATCTAGTACTAATACGTAGTACTTTATAAAATATGGTACATTTTTATCACTTTTTGTGGTTCTTCCTTTGATGAGAAGCAAACTCTGCCTTTTTTTATTTCTGTGGAGTGTTGTGAGGATAAATCCAATCTAGAGAAATATGGATCAAATTTCAGAGAAGGGCGTCCTCCTTATCATCATCTTCTGCATCTTTTTTTCCAAACCACACGGCAGAGAGCTCCGTCCATCGGAGCACGGCTTGCCATATCAACACTCCTCATATCCTGCTGCAAACTCACAATTGCATTCATTCTTCGGCGGCTCCGGAGAGAAAACGCTACCGGAGGCCAGGAACTCCACGTCGTGGGATAATTCCGGCAATCAAATGTCACGTGACACCAACCGAAAAGATCACGTGAGACAAGTGCTGTTGATTTCCAGCTTGGTTTGTGGAGCAGCCGGCGTCGTTTTGCTCGCTGTTTCCGCTGTTATTTTCGTCGTTAGACGAAGGTCATTGTCAACGTTAGGGTCCGCGTCAGTCGTCAATAAATGAAATATAAGTGTTTCTTTATAATAATGGCTTGCGAGAACACGTTACTTTCACTTATTTTTATGTAAAAAAAATAGCGGAACATACATCGATCACTTATATTCTTCCCTCTTATTTTATCTCCTCCTTATATTATTTTTTTTTAAAAAAATTATTGCTACCAATTTACTTATTTTGTGCTCTCACGAATTAAGTTCATAAATGGACTAGTCTTGCTATTTTATTTTTTATAAAAAAAAGTCCTATAAAAATAATCGTCATTCATTGAATAATTTTTTTTGGATAAAATTGTCTTTCTAATCTAATAAATTAAAGAAAGCTTAATATTATATGGTCATTTGCGTCTTGATATATAAATGGAGCTATAAATTATTATTATTTTTCGTTTTGTTCTTTCTTTTTTGAGAAAAGAAAAAAAAATACTCCTCAACTTTTATTATTAGTTGATTTTACCTTTATCGCTAAAATAAAGGTATTGATACTCCTATCATTAATAAAGTTTTCACCTGAACTCCTATATTGATGGAGATTCCCAAATCAATTAAAATTAACTCAATTTTTTTTTTATTTTTACTCATTTCTCTTTTTAACCCATGCCCAATCTTTCTCAAAATAAGATTAAACTCATTATCACTCATTCTTCTTGGCTGAAAAGTTTCTAGAACTGTAATGACTATGAAGGTTATTTTTGGTATTTTTGATGAAATTATCATTTTATCCCTCCCAATAGTTGTTTCGAGTCATATTTGATCGATTTTGAAAGCTAGTTTTTGAAAATATTGTAAAAAGTTGTGTTTTGTTAAAAATTGAGTTTTGAAGGCTTAATTTGTCTAATTTTGAATTTTGGAGTCATTTGAAGATTCAAGTCTCTTGAAACGAAATTTCGTCGATTCCATTAGCTCCGAAACTTGGAAATTGATATAAGAGAGTTGTTGAAATCATATTGAGTTGTTATCTGAATTTTAGGACCAAAGTTGGAATTAAGTCAAAGTTTGACTTAGGTTTGACTTTAATTAACATTTTGAGTTTGGATGCTCCAATTGAATTTCTGATGGTTCCATTGGTTTCGAAAAAATGATTTTAGCACTAGCATGAGATTCGTTATAATTTTTTAGTGTTTTGGTAGCAATTTGATATTTCTAGCGCCTTAAATTAGTTTAGTTACGACTTATAAGATTCTAGGTCATCAAGGAAACCTCAAATTCGATTTCTAGTGATTTCACTGAGTTTGAAATGCCGAATTTAGTTGGATTGCATGTCAATTTTGTGTTTATGGGGTTCCAATCGAATTTCGAGGGTCTGCTCCGTGATTTGGTGCCACTTGGTAATTGTTGGTGTCTGATGCAGGCTTCATAAAAGCAAAGGATTGGTTGCTTAAGCGACCATCGTTTTTCAAACAATGTTCACTTAAGCGAAGGCCACAAAAGCGACCATCCCTTTCACAAAAGCAAAGCCAGCTTAAATGAAGGAGTTTGCTTAATGTGTCGCTTAAGCGACATCAGAGGCCTGGTTTCAGGTCCCTATTGCAGAAATTAGACCTCATTTTCTATTTTTGATTGTGGGAAGCTCATGAATGACGATCTTTGAAGTGATTTTTGAGAGTAATTCATTGGGTAAGTTATCTTAGGCCTAAATCTTTGTTACCCATTAATTACTTCATATTTGTAACATCAAATTGAGATTTTTGAGTTGGAAAATTGAAAAGTTTTGTACATGAACCCAAATTTTATGAAACTGGTGAGTATGAGTTTATTTTAAGCCATTTTCAAAATGATCTTCTGTAACGAATTTTTAATGTCATGAGGAACATATTCATACAAAAATATTCAGACTTCATCCCTATTTTCTTGTATGGAATTTTTGGACCATTTTATCCTTTACTCCAAATTTCATGATTTTGTTATTGATGAGCTTGAAATTTAATTATGAATCATTATTTGAATAGATTGTGGTGTTTCAGATTCAATTGAAAAGGAATAACATTTTTGTTGGATTGATCTTGACTTTATCGAGGCAAGTGAATTCCTAAACCTTGTTGAGTTTATTGAACCTTGTATCTTCCTTCTTTATGTGTTGGGAGAAAAATTGTTTATGTGATAATTAATATGTGCAACTTGGCTCTTGAACTGATATATACATGTTGGTGATATTAATCTTTGAATTGAGAACATTGATTGATTTTATGATTTTCATTGTTGAAAATTATGAATTTCTTATATTGACTCAAGTGTTGAGTATCATTTCATGATATTGTGGGAACAACTATTGAAGCATTATAAATGTGATGTTGGACAAATATTGTATAATTCTAACATTGCGCTTAAGTTGTTGAAGGAATACTAGCAAAACATTAATAAGTAGTTTTGAACTATGATGATAAAATGATTATTGAAAACTTGAGAAATAGTGTGATACAACTACCGTGTATACTCTTGATGATTATTCCAGTATTGAAAGAACAATGAGACTGATTGCTTGATTATTGAATATATGAATTGTGTGGCCTTCTTGCATACTCTCATACTTATTAGAAAGTGATTATTGTGTTGAAATAAAATATTGATTGAGTCCCACTATTGATGAAAAGCCAAAGAAAAATGATTCTGTCTACAGATGAAAGATAAATTCCAAAGGAAATAAATTTTGGTGGATACATAGTACATTTGAGGCCCCATGGGTTTCAGTCTGATTATATTAGTGAATGTGTATCATAGGACAGACATATATTATGATCATTTTATATTGCATTATATCATTGCACTTCATGACATCTCATTTCATTTTATTCATTGCTTTAAATGTGAATATCTATTTAAAGTGTGATATAATGGTTAACTTTGTACTTAGAAATGGTTGAAATCTATCCGTTGATATGTTGATATTGATATTGTGAATACACACACACAGACATACACACACACACACACACACATATATATATATAGACACGTACAGGGCTGTAATTTCGAAGTTATGTGGTTGGGCTAGTAGGAGTACTTGTGTTCTTTATTCTCTACTTGTGTTTAGATCTTCTTGTTAGATGCTGTGTAGATTAGTATTGACTCTTGTTTCTACACTTGTGTGTAGGTTGTGAGCCCAATTCCATACACATACACACATATATACACACGTGCAGGGTTGTAATTTCAGAGTTATGTGATTGGGCTAGTAGGAGTACATGTGCTCTTTATTCTCTACTTGTGTTTAGATCTTTTTGTTAGATATTGTGTAGATTAGTACTCACTCTTGTTTCTACACTTGTGTGTAGGTTGTGAGCCCAATTTCTACTTATTTACTGTCTTTCTCATTTTTGAACCAAACTTGAGATAGTTTAAGAGGTAGCAACTTATTTGTTTTGGTAACTCTTCAAATTTCTACTTATTTACTGTTTTTGTTCTATTCGAGAATAAAAATATTAAAACTTGTATAAATTTTCTTTCTGATTTAGTTGTATTAGAGACTTGTACACATGATACCTATTTTGGGTTGGTTTCAGATTATGATTTCTGTTTCTTGTGTCTATCCTTAAATATTTAATCTATTATTTCTACTTTATTCTTTCACATTATTTTTTATATATCCTATTTAGGCAGACGTGTCTCGATGTGTTAAAGGGAAGTGTCATCTAGGACTATTCATGGTTATGGTTAAAAAACCAAATCGAATCACAATCCGAACGAAACCGATTAAAAAATTCGATATTTGGTTTGGTTTGATTTGGTTTGTTTTTTAATTTTGAAAACAAATTCTATTTGGTTTGATGTTGGGTTTACTAAAAAAAATCACAAAAATAACCAAATCGAACCGTCTTTAACTTTACCATTTATATTTGAAAATTTTCTTGTTAGTGTTTTGGCATAAAATTTTCTTATCCCTTCCCTCAGGTAGTTATTTCATTATTGAGTTTGAGTTTCTTTTACTATAAATATTTGATATTTGGTATATAATGACTTTAATATTGCTTGACTAAATCACTTTGTTAGTGTGATAATAACTCTAATACTATTGCTTAAAAAAATTCATAGTAGCTTTTTGTAGATTATAAATGTACTAGGTGTTTGTGTCTTTCGAGATATGTATGCCCTCAATAAAGTTATTACATTCAAATTGAAAAATAACAATAGCGTTTTGTGGATTATTCATGTACTAGGTGTTTGTGTCTATCAAGATGTGTATGCCCTCAACAAACGTATTACTTTCGAACCGAAAAAATAACCAAAAAATAAACCAAACCGATCCAAATCGACAATAACCAAACCGACGGTTATTTTTTTATTTGGTTTGGTTTGATTTTGGAAATTTAAAAATTGACTAAATTGGTTTGATTATGATTTTAACTAATAACCGATCCAAACCGAACCATGAACATCCCTAATTATGATGAGAACCCTCCAAAACCCTTGATAAGAAGAATGGAGAAGAATCATTAAAGCCATAGTCATCATCATCATCATCATCAAAATCATCATTGTCTCCATATACATCATTAAAGCCCTTCAATTCATCACCATCATCGTCATCGTCGTCATCATCAAAATCACCTTCATCATCATCTTCTGATGAAAGAATGAAGTCAAAAGCTTGGGAAGCTAGTATTGAGTACTTGAGGGATTGCACTTAACCGTTAAGTTGGTTAGGGCTTAATTAAAAAGAATAGTTTCAGATTGTCAGTTTAGTTCAATAGATTTTAAAGTTCATTTTTTGTTATTATCATGTTGCCCGATATGTTTAATGATTGGACACTTAGTGTCTAATGTTGGGTATTTAAGTTTTGTTCTATCACTGAGGAATGACTTGACTATATAAGTATTGCAATAATTCTTTTTGAAGTCTATGCAAAGAATTATTTAGCTAAATAGAGAATAATTTGTCCTTTACTTTTTTCTTCTTTCTTTTTTTTTCTTAGTTTTCTACTATTTAATTATTATTTTTTTCTTATTTAGTTGCATTATTTGGAATCAGAACACTTTTTAAGCTATAGGGTACAGAGAAATGGCAAAAGAAGTTAGAAAAATAAATTTTAAAAAATGTTTGACATAATGACAACAGAGTTAGCCAATTTCTCTATCAAATTAAACCAAATAGAGGATGAACATGAGAAGTCTTTTGCTGAGCTGAAGGAATCCTTAGAGGCTATAAGAGAAGTGATAAAAGGAAGAAACATGAAGATACAAAGGGATCAGGTGAAATCTTCCTTGTCCCAAACATAGAGGAGTTGTTAGAAGAATTAGAAGGCTCAACGATCTACTCTAAAATAGATCTTAGAGTAGGTTACCATCAGATAAAGATCGCCAACGAAGATATTTCTAAGATTGTTGTTCAAACACATGCAGCTCACTATGAGTAATTAGTGACTCCATTTGATTTGTACTTTTCAAAGTTTAATGAATTATATTTTTCAAAGAACATTTAAGGATGTTCACATCGATGTTTTTTAGGATATTTTAATGTTTAGTCAAAATTTATTTGAACATTTAATTCATCTTAGAATAATATTTAGCTTACTCATGAAGCACAATGTGCTGCCTCGCACACGTCTATATTAATTTTTAGCATTTTTGAGGACGAGGAAGATTCATATTTGAATTTCCTAAGTCTCATTTCAAGCGCCAATGTGTTTTCAGCCATGAGAGATTACTTAGACAAGTGTGAGACTCATTTAATACTCTTGAAGGGTCATTCTCAACAAGCTACTAGTACAACAGACAAGAAATTAGCCCTGAAAGTGACATCGTTTCCATTTCAAGAAACTAGTTGACTAGCTTTCTACCAACCCTTTTTCCTTTTGTCTAGGTAGCACGTATAGGGACTTTTATTGACTTTTTAATCCTTTTTATTTGCTGGCATTCACATGTATTTTATATAAGTCCCTTGGAACGCTTGTATTGTAATTGACACTTAGAAAATACAATAAGAAAACTTGGCACTTACCTCCCAAAAAGCTCTTGTTCTTCCTTTCAAGTTCTTTTGTGTTTGCTTGCCTTTGTGGAGTATTTTTTTCAACAGTTTAGTGTTAATTTCTTTACTCAAGGGATGAAACCTTTGAGGAGTATTGTTAGCTTATGAGGTTTTCTCATGCGCCTTCAAAAAATAGGCCCGTGACAAGTGGTATCAGAGCATCAATTTTTGATATGGCAACGGAGGCACAACGTATGAAAGAACTAACTCTTGAGAGAGACCTAGAAGTTAAGAGGGAGGTTGCCTAGAAATGTGACAAAAGCAGGGCTAGGGACATTTCTTAATCCTTAGTAAGTGCAAGAAGTCATATTGAAGAAGGTGAGAGTTCTGGCCAGTCACCTTGACGAGAAAATCATTAGCGCAGAGGCTGGTTTGGTAGCTTTAAACTGTCATATTATTATTTTGGAGAACAACTTCAGTTCTCTTGAGTCTGTGGTACTTGAGGGACATGATGAAGTCAAAGAAAACATTATTAAAAAAGATAAAGAGCAGAAGGAAGGAATGACCAGCCTTGAGCTCAAGCTCACGGAAGCTCTTTCTGCGTTACACAAAGAGTATAAAGACAACAGATGGAGTAGGCTTCGCTTGCTAGTGGAAGTGGCTCCATCACTGTCTGAGAAACTCATATTGAAGCTCCCAAACCAAAGATGTTTCATAGTAAAAGAAGTGCTTAAGAAGTTGAGAACATCTTGTGGCAAATAGATACCTATTTTGAGCATGTTAATGTGGTAGACGAGGCTGCCAAAATAAGAATGGCAACAATGTATTTGAGCAACACCGCTATGTTGTGGAGGAGTAGAAAGAAAGCAAACATGGAAAATAGTGCTAGTTCCATTGATGATTGGCAGTAGTTTAAGGATGAACTGAAACAACAATTTTATCCCCAAGATGTACTTCACAAGGCTAGCGAAAGGTTAAGGGAGTTGAAACAAACATCTTCTATTTGTGACTACATTTAGGACTTCACCAAACTCACTCACCGAATCGTGAATCTGACCACCAAAAATCTGTTATATTATTTCATGGATGACCTTCAAAACTGGGCTAAACAAGAGCTTCTAAGGCGACAAGTTGACAACGTGGATAAGGCGATTGTAGTGGCTAAATCATTGACTGATTTTTAGGTAGATTCATCAAAGGAAGGGACAATCAGAGAAAAAATATTCCTCCCAAGGTGGATACAAGTAGGAAAAAAGGCAAAATAGTCCTGAACTAGAACAGTGATCATTGAGGCAACCGCAACCAGCCCTCCTATTTTTGCAAGAATTATGAGGACTGGAAAAAAGGTGTTTCGAATTGTGATGGTTGTTACCTTTGTGTTGAGACTACTCATGCTGCTCGTTTTTGTCCTACTTTGAGTAAACTTGGTGCTATAATTGTTTCCCATAAGCACCAAGAGCAGGTTCCAAAACAAAATGTCGGGTAAGCCGGCAAACGAGGTAGATTGGTTGATGGAGCGGAGCAAGAAAAAGACAAGGTGGTTGGCTTGTTCAACCACATGGCCTTATTCAACTGTATGAATTTGGCAGCCCTTACTATCCAATTGCCTAGCATTATTCCCCGTGAGTCATTATTTATCGATGCCAATCCCACTACTTTCCATGGCTTTGCCCCTCGATTGCATCTTGTTTCGAGATATTGGAATGGGTTGACGAACTTTACCGTCGCTCTTATGGACGTGTTTGGCATCATATTGGGGCTGGAATTTTAGTATGAGATCAACGCATTTATTTTACCGTGTCCAATTTCACATTGAGGATCCAGGGGGTTTGTGTGCGAAGCCCTTTATTCAGATGCCACAAAATGGAGTGCACTTGTCCACGATGCAACTTGTTAAAGGCTTTAAGAGAGGGGAACCAACTTTCCTTGCTGCCTTGATCGAAATCGTGGAGAATTTCATTGAGGCAGCACCTTTGCCTCCTTATATTGAGAAGGTCCTTGATAATAACAAGGATGTGATGCTGGAAGAACTCCCTAAGCGGCTGCCACCATGAAGGGAAGTGAACCATCAAATCAAATCGATTCTTGGGGTGAAACCACCGGCTATATCACCATATTGCATGGTGCCTCTAGAATTAGAAGAGTTGAGGAAGTAACTTAAAGATTTGCTTGATGTTAGACATTTTAAGCCATCTAAGACTCCTTTTAGGGTTCTCATTCTATTCCAAAAGAAGAAAAAAGGGACACTTCGCTTGTGTATTGATTATTGACCCCTTAAAAAGGTTACAGTAAAGAACAAATATCTGATTCCTTTGATTGTGAATCTATTTGACCATTTGGGGTAGGCCAAGGTTTTCTAAAAAATGGACTTGATGAAAAGATAGTACCAAGTCTGAATCACTAAAGGTGACTAGCTGAAAACAACTTGTGTGACTCTCTATGGGGCTTTCGAGTGTCTGGTCATGCCATTTGGCTTTACAAATGAACCGGCAACATTTTGTACATTGATGAACAAGCTATTTCATTGCTTTTTGGATCATTTTGTTGTCATTTACTTGGGCGACATTGTTGTCTATAGTAATAGCATGGAATACCATGAATTTGTTATCATTTACTTAGGCAACATTGTTGTCTATAGTAATAGCATGGAAGACCATGAATTTGTTGTCATTTACTTGGGCGACATTGTTGTCTATAGTAATAGCATAGAAGACCATGATGAGAACTTGCGCAAAGTGTTCCAATTTTTTAGGGATAATGCGTTATGCATGAAGCGCAAGAAGTGTAGTTTTGCACAACATATTGTGCAATTTCTTGGGCATACAATCAACCATGGTGAGATATGGATGGATAGCGACAAGGTGAAAGCTATTTAAGATTGGGAGGCTCCAATGAAGGTACCCAAACTTCGATCCTTTCTTGGCCTTGCCAATTATTATCAATGATTTATTTTTGCTTATTAAGACATTGTTGCCCTACTTAGAGACCTATTGAAAAAGGATCATGAGTGGGAATGGAGTGACAAGTGCATCGATGCATTTGAGAAACTCAAAGCTGCCATCACCAAAGAGCCTATTTTGGCTTTGCCGGATTTTACCAAACTATTTGAAGTTCAAATGGATGCATCAGATTTTGCTATTGGTGGTGCCCTATTCCAATAGGGCCACCCGATACTCTTTGTAAGCAAAAAGTTAAATGATACTAGGAGGTGTTATATGGCGCATGAAAGGGAGATGACTGATGTGGTCCATTGCCTAAGGACATGGTGTCATTATTTATTGGGATCACACTTTATTGTCAAGACGAATAATGTGGCAACAAGTTACTTCCAATCCAAAAGAAGTTGACTGCCAAGCAAGGTCGTTGGAAAGATATTTTTACCTAATTTGACTTCATCTTTGAGTACAAGCTGGGGAAGGCTAATGTTATTTCCGATGCATTAAGTTGTAAGGCTGTTTTGGTACCTATTTTGAGCTCTACGTCCAGCAACATTGTGGAGATAATTCGTGAAGGCATGAAATGCTATTTAGTTACAAAGTAGCTTCTTATCTTAGCAAAGCAAGGCAAGACTAAGAAATTTGGGGAAGAGAGTGGTTTGCTATATACTATGGGCAGTCGCATGTACGTTGCTAAGTAGGCTACTCTTAAGTGTACATTAGTCAAGGAGGGTCATGATACAGCGTGGGCTGGTCAGCCAAGGCAGAAATGTACTTTTCCGTTATTAGAGGCTTCTTATATAGGCCTCACATGCAAGATGATATTGAAGCTTCTATGTGCACACCCTTACTTGTCAATAAGATATAGTTGAGAATAGGGCATCCGGTGGGCTACTTGAGCCATTGTCTATAGTCGAAAAACCATGGGATAGCGTCACCATGGATTTCATCACATGCTTCTCGAACTCCGAGGGGTTTGATACTATTACAGTTGTTGTTGATTGGTCTCAAAGTATGCAATATTCACCGCCACGATGACTAGTTGCAAAGCCAAAGAGGCTGCCCGTTTATTTCTAAGTGACGTCTATCAAGCATTGGGGCATCCCCAAGCATATTATTAGCAATTGTGACCCATGATTCACTAGAGCATTTTGGAGAGAATTATTTGGCTTGCTTGGGTCCAAATTGCACTTTTCAACTAGTTTCCATCCCCAAACAGATAGGCAAACAGAGAGGATAAATACACTCTTGGAGTGCTATTTGAGGTGCTATGTTAGTGCCAATCAAAAAGATTGGGCGAAGCTGCTGTACACCACTCAATTTTCATACAATTTGCAGCAAAGTGAGGAAAAAAAGAGGAGTTCTTTTGTGTTGGCAACTGGGCAGTAGCCCAACACGCTGCAATCCTTGCCCATGAGTGCCGGTTTGAGGAATCTGGGTGCTTATCATATGGCTAAAGCTTAATATGAGCAGGTTGATTTAGGAGGATCATATCTTGATAAGAAAGCTCGTAAAATGAAGAAATTCGCGAATCAGAAGAGGCATCCAGTCAATTACTAAATTAGGGATAAAGTTATAGTTAAACTTAATCCCTGATAGTTCAAATTTTATCTGAAGGTCAATCAAAATCTGATCCAACATTATGAGGTGCCCTTTGAGATCACTGCCAAGGTTGGCAAGATTTCTTATCGGTTGTCCATGCCCCCGCATTTGAAATTATATTCTGTTTTCCATGCTACTCTATTGAAGCTGTATTTTGAAAATATGGAGGACAAGAAACGTGGGCAATGTAGTTGTGCCTCAATTTTGACACTCCTCCAGCATAAAACAAGTAGATTAAAACCATCATTGATCATCAACTTGTTCGTGGCAAAGGGTAGAACAATTCGAGTGCTCAATTCCTTGTTCATTGGAAAGGAGCATCATCGGAGGAGGCAACTTAGGAGAAGTATGAGGGATTGCATAGAGAACAAGTCCACAAATGTTTACACTTGTGTAGTGCAATAGCTATCACCAAATCAGATGGGGGAGAGTGTATTGCGCCACACATATCTACATTAATTTTTCGCATTTTCAAGGATGGGACAGATTCGTGTTTGAATTTTTCGAGTCCTATTTCAAGTGCCAACGTGTCTCCAGCTATAGGGGATTACTTATACAAGCATGAGACTCATTTAATGATCTTGAAAGGTCATTCTCAACAAGCTGCTATTTAAAGAGACAAGAAATCAGCTCTGAAAGTGACATCTTTCCCATTTCGAGAAACTAGTTGACTAGCTTTTTGCCAACTCTTTTTCTTTCGTCTAGGCAGCATGTATAGAAACTTTTATTAGCTATTTAATCCTTTGTTTTTCTATTCTTATGTATTTTATACAATAAAAAAACTTGGCACTTGCCTCCCTAAGAGCTCTTGTTCTTCCTTTCAAGTTATTTTATGTTTGGTTGCCTTTGTAGAAACTTTTGTCCAGGGCCTTGGTGTTAATTTCTTTACTTAAGGACTGAAGCCTTTGAGGAGCATTTTTAGCTTACGAGGTTGTCCTATGTGCCTTTAAAAAATAGGCCTGTGACAAGTGGTATCAGAGCATCAGTTTCGGACATAACAACAAAGGCAACGTGTTGAAGTACCAACTCTTGAGAGAGACCAAGAAGTTAAGAGGGATGCTGCCAAGAAATGTGACAAAAGCATAGCTAGGGATATTTCTCAACCCCCAACCAGTGCACAAAATCATGTTGAAGAAGGTGAGGGTTCCAACCAGCAACTTTGATGAGAAAATCATTAGCTCTAAGGCTGGTTTGGTAGCATTTTGGAGAACAACTTCAGTTCTCTTGAGTTTATGGTACTTGAGAGACATGATGAAGTCAAAGAAAACCCTATTGAACAAGGTGAAGAGCACAAGGAAGGACTGAATAGCCTTGAGCTCAAGCTCATGGAAGATCTTTTCACATTACACGGAGAGCTTGCAGCGTTTAGGCAACAAGTGGAGCAGGCTTCGCTTGCTTGTAGACGTAGCCCTGTCACTTTCTAAGAAACTCGTATTGAAGCTCCCAAACCAAAGGAGTTTCGTGGTGAAAGGTGTGCTAAAGACTTTTAGAACTTCTTGTGGCAAATGGATGCCTATTTTAGGCATGTTAATATGGTGGATAAGGCTGCCAAAATAAGAATGGAAGTGATGTATTTAAGCGATACCACAATGTTGTAGTGGTATATAAAGAAAGTGCACATAGAGAAAGGTTCTTGTTCCAATGATAATTGGTAACAATTCAAGGATCGACTAAAATGATAATTTTATCCCCAAAATTAGTTCACGAGGCTAGTAGAAAGTTAAGGGAGTTGAAACAAACATCTTCCATTCATGACTATGTTAGGAGTTCACCAAACTCACTCTCTAAATCCCGAATCTGACCAGCAAAGATCTCTTGCTTTATTTCATGGATGGCCTTCAAAACTGGGCCAAACGAGAGCTTCAAAGGTGACAAGTCGATAACATGGATGAGGCGATTGTAATGGCTGAATCATTAACTGATTTTTTAGCAGATTTGTCAAAAGGGAGGAACAATCGGAGCAAAAATATTCCTCCCAAGGAGGATACCAATAGTAACAAAGGCAAAGCAGTCCTGAACTAGAACAATGATCATCGAGGCAATGATACCCAGCCCTCACATTTCCACAAAAACTATGAAGACGGAAGAAAAGTGTTTTGAATCATGATGATTATTACTTTTGTTGTGAGACCACTCATGCAACTTATTTTTGTCCTACTTTGAGTAAACTTGGTGCTATAGTTGTTGCCCATTGTTGTGCTATCAATATACAACATATTTGATGCCTAAAATAGGGGATTATGTGAGTTCTTAATGTGACTTTTTATGGTTTTTATGTGTTTCTGTATTATGTGTTGTCAAAATACAACACATTTGATGCCTAAAACAAGAAATTTTGTGAGTTCTTAATGTGGTTTTTTATGGTTTTTATGTGTTTTTGTATTTTTCTTGCAGAAAAGTTAGGTTGGCATGATTTTAAAGAAAAGTTGCAGATTTTGCTGAAGCTTAGGACATACGAGTACATCTACGAGTCGTAGCCCAAGCTACAAGTTGTAAGGTGTGTCGTAGCAAGAATCAGAGACCAAAAATTCAAAAATCTGCTAAGTAGAGGTCACCCCTAAAAGGCCATCCTATGAGTCGTAAGTCTCTCCATGACTCATATAAGAGGACTCATAGCAAGAATTAGAGAGCCAAAATGTTGGACCAAAAACTCAAGGCCAAGACTACGAGAGGAACATATGAGTCGTAGCTCAAGCAATAACTCATACCGATAGGTTATACCAGTTTAGTCCAAGATGCCAAGAACCTGATACGAGACCCCAACTGCGACTCGCAGGTCATCCTACGAGTCGTACCTACGAGACTTATCAGCTGCCAGCTATCTTTTCTGTGTGAATTCTAGGGTTATTTTGTAGATACTATATATAGTTTAAGTTAGGGTTTTAGAAAGAGTTCGACGAGGAGATAATTTACAATCATCTTTTGAAACTTTTCTTAGGTTTTTAGATTAGGTTATTGTTTTCTATTGGAAAACCCATTTTGGGGATTGCAAATCTTGCTTTATACTCATTGTTGATCAATCAAGCTTTTGGGTTTGCAACCTGTGGTGCCTATATTCTTCATTGTTGCTGGTAAAACTCTCATTTATATCTTGTATATGTAATTTTGTTGGTTTTGCCTTAGCATGACCAGCTAAGCACCCACAATTTAGGGTTGTGGGAACTATAGGTAGTTGACTTAGATGACCTAGGTTTATTACATTTCTATGATTGGGGTTTTGCATATATTATCTATTTTCCATCATTATGATTGTTGTTTGGTGATGGCCAACACCAAACCCTGCCTACTATCACGAGCCTGACCAAGGTAGAGACGAATAGGAAAAGAGAAGTAGATGACAGAATTTGATCGATGTCTTCTCGTCTAATCAACCAAACCTAACTAAGGGGAGGTTGATTGGGACAATTGGTAATAGTTATTTGGTACGCCATGGTTGCCGACTAACTGCCAAGGTGAAATTTGACCTTTACCTTCGCAAGAGGGATGGAAGAAGCTAAGTTATTGTCCTACATGTGACTCTTCAATTGTAGTTATGTTACCTAGGGTAATCGAGTCAACAAACCATGGGAAACACAATTCTCAAGTTGTCCCTAAAATTGAATATTTTTCCGCGTAGTAGTATAGTTTAATTTACTTTTGTTTTTGAATCACAAACCCCCCCCTATTTAGAGATTTTAGTTATTGATGCTTGAAATGGTTATAAGTGAAATCTTGTCATCAAGCCCCGTATTTCCCATGGGTTTGACTCTAAACTGGTTTTGATTTGATTTCACTATTAGTTATTTCTAGTGTTGATTTCCAAACTCACCTGTATTTTACTTTTTCTATTTGTTTTTGTTAATTGATTTTAGGTGCAGGTTGGTTGGCACTATGACTGAATAAAAGTTCTACATTGCAAATGACTTGTTGGAAACTTTGCAGAGGCGCGCCCTATTTTATGGGCAAGAATCCGAAGATCCCCAAATCCACCTACAGAATTTCACTCAAACATTGAGGGGGTCCTTGGGACAAAACATCATGCTTGGGAGGCCATGGCTCTTAAGGTTTTTCTCATGACTCTCCAGAGTGAAGCTGCAGAATGGTGGTCAATTCTCCCACACAATGTTTGCTCCAACTGGGGGGAAATATAGAGAGTCTTCCTCATAAACTTCTATAAGGAGCCCAACAGCAAAAATTACAAAACAACATCTGTAATTTCAAAAGAGTGCCAGGAAAACCTTTGGTAGTGGCTTGGGAAAGGTACAAGAAGTGCTTGGGAGCAAATCATAACCATGGTTTGACTGATGATGAATTGGCGGCTAGTTTCTACTGAGCACTAACCTCCGAGCAACAATAGCAGGCTGATATATTATTTGTATGGGATTGTTAGAAGTTCATAAGATGACCATTTAATGAGACCACTGAGAGTATGGACAAGCTATCTACAGTTGCCCAAGTCTAGCAACCCTTTCAAGGGCAAACCAGACCAACCACAAGTGCATCTACGAGAGCCTCGAGTAAACCCAGAAGTGAAAATGTTGTACATTGGCCAAGGTTACCATACCAACATTGCATCAATGATAACTAACATGGATTGAGCATATCCTTGACAAGTCCTGATCAAGGTGAATGAGCAAGATGACATTGTTCGAGAGATAAAGTTTGATGTCCACAAATATAAGTACAAAGTGGAATAACAAACTATATCAATGCAAAGTCTTGGTGATAGGATGGAGCAGCTTGCTAAGCAACTAGATGCAGTGCAGATGAATAAAGAAAGAATAGAAAGAGCAGCGATTTCACTCATAGAGAAGTCTGATTATCCGTGATGGCATAGTCGAGCCATGACGTTAAACAAGATGGTTCTTGGGAGGCAACCCAAGCATCTTTTGTATTTAGATTTATCTTGAGATATTTTCATTTGTGTAGCCTGTTTAGTGGTAGTAAGTATTTTGCTGAGACTACTAAGACTTCGAACAAGTTATGTCGACTTGCATTATAGTAGGTCCTAACTATTTGGATGCAGGAACAAAATAGGAACTGAAGAGTGGAGAAACTCATGCTTTAAACAACATATACGAGCAAGGCTACGAGTTGTAGTCACCACCAAGGCTCATAATCATGTTCATAGAAGGAAACAGTAAGTCTCAGAAGTGGGCACATGCATTACGAGCCAACCTTATGATTCCTGAGGTCCTCTACGAGTCGTAAGTGGGGTTTGTAACACCCAATTATGAAATCAAAAAATTCCTAAGTGTTGGGTTTACTACAAGACCGGGACCTACGAGTCGTATGACACCTTTTGACTCATAGTTGGGGTCTTATAAAACCGATGTGCAGAATTTTAAAAGGTGAACCATTTGAATATTAAAAGGCTATGTCTTTTGGCTCTTCATGTCTCTTCATGAAGCTTTTCATTTCACTTTATAAGTCCCCTATCATCCCCTTTCACTATTTCATTCATCCCCTTAATTATTCACCCACTAACATTCCCTAGCAAGTGAATTTTACACCAAGAACTCGGCATGCTTTTTCTTCTTCTCATCATCCATTCATCCATCAGGTAAGTTCTCATGGTTAATTTTGGTTTACCTCTGAAATAGTCTTGTCTTATGGATGTTTGAAGGAATGCCTTATGATCATGATTAACAAAACCATGTGATAGTGATTGTGGAAGTAGGAAAACCATGTTGCATAACTGTCTATGTTCCTATAACGAGTCGAGTCGAATCTTGAATTCTACCTTTGTTCGGTGACCTTGATGTCTAATATTATGGCCATGTGCTTTATTGCATATTTTATGGGTCATTATCTTATAGAAATTATATGAGGCTGAAATTGTTAGGCTGGCGGTATTATAATTCTCTTATGGTAATTTACTCAAGTATATCCCCTTTAATGTGCATTAATGTTTTTACTATTACAAGTGCTTTGATCAAATAAGAGAAAATTCATGCTTTATCTTGAGATGATTGGTAATAAACAGTGTTTAGGTTTAATGCTATATCGCCTATGCATTTGTTTTTGTAACCCTTGATGTTTTCTGGTTAATTATTGCTCTTTGTGGAAGGATTGGACGCACCTTGGGTGCTCTCTGTTTTCTGCTACGAAGACCCACTACGAGTCATAGGGCATCCTATAAGTCATAGTGGCCCTTTGTAGCAGGCAACAGTAACCTAATATGCCTTAACATTTTCCATACGAGACTCACCTACGACTTATGGCACTTGTTACGAGTCATAGTAGTGGTTTCGTGGCCTTGATGTGAACTCTCAAAATATCTCTGAAATGAGATACAGGCTCAGCATATGATTTATAGGATACTCTATGAGGCTTTCCTACATCTCATAACTGATTCCAGAATGTATTTCCATTAGATATCGTAGTATTACGAGGCTACCATACGACTCGTAGGTCGCTCTACGAGTCGTACCTCCATTTCATATCTGCAACCCTGCACCTGGTTCAGTCATTTTACTTAAGAAATTTTATTGTTTGATGTTTGATATTTGATTGTTTTATGTGTATCTTGTTGGTACAAAACATCTTGGGACTCATGCTTTGGCTTGTGATGGTTTTGCAGAGATAATATCTCCAAAAGGACAAAGATTTGTTGCCCCAACTCTAGGACACCAATTGAGAGATAAAACATCTGATGGAGATCAATCCATTAAGGAGATAAACGTGCAGCCTGATCCTGAAGACAATGTGCCCTTGACCAGATCACAAACAAGGGTTCCAATGGAAGTAGTTAGCCCCTCCCAATGTGAATAGGAGGGTGAAGAGGAAGGGTCAGATGATGATGCCTCACTTTCTGAGTCTGTTTCCCTTGAGGTATCTCAGGCTCACCATAAGGATACTGCTCTCCCATAACCAGCCGATTCTGCTTACACTATCACCTCCACAGACCCCCAAAACATGAGATGGTGTGTCCCAGGGATGAAAGAGATTTATGAAAAGGGACTAGAGCTGAAAAGCCAAGGGAGGCCAGTGAGGAGATTCCAAAAGGAAGCTAGGCTGAAAGATTTAGGACTAAGCAGTGTACCATGGTTAGAGCCTGAAATTGAGCGGCATGGACTTGGTTGGTTGACACAAGTGCTGGGGAAGTATGCCCAATATGTGGTTAGGGAGTTTCATGCCTTATACTATGTTGCTATTCGCAAAGATCTACCAAGGCTCAAGAAGCCCATTGAGCAACCACTACTGAGTGAAGTCCTAGTTAGAGGGGAGGTTATTGATATCTCAGAGGAAACCATTCGGAGAGTAGAATTCAGGCCAAATTATAAAGTGCCACATTCCACTACGGAGTATGATCATATGATTACAGAGATGAGAAAGGCAATGAATCAGAAGGACGTCGGGCTGAGAACAGAACTCCTTAGGTGGATAGAAAGTCAAATTTATAAGGAAGGTGTCGAGCCAACATGGGTGACAAACCACACAAACCATATCTTGAAAGACCATTCTCTCATTTAGGGCAAAAGTTTGGTGGTCCATTATTCGCTGGCGCATCAAACCCACTTTCACGGATAATATGATCACATTGGAGAGAGATGTATTGTTAGCTAGAATTTTGCCTGATGTAAGAAATTGATTAGGCTAGGGTTAAGGAAGAATAGATACATGAGTCAGCAGTGCGAACTCAACAGGCATTGCCATTTCCTATTCTGATACACAAATTATGCAAGGCGGCAAGGGTGTCGGTCTCTCTCCACTTGGACCCTCATATAGAGGCGGTGCATATGATAGATCCCAGCCTAATTAAGAAAGACGAGAACCCTGTAGCCTTACAGAGAGTTATTCCTTCTCCTATCCCAAATCCATTTCCAGTAGAACCCCATAATCATGGATCGAATCCAGCTGCTACAGAACCTATGCCAGCTGTGGAGATCGAGTCCACACCATACTCCAATACTCTAGCACCAGCAGCAGCTGCATTCTAGGTTGATTCTCTTATTTTTGCTATTGTTATTTAGGCATTATTGTGCAGGATGGCTATGGCAGAGTCCAGACTTCAGGCTATATCTGCATAAGTCAGACATTGGGTTGACCAGACTGTACGAGAATCGAAAGAAAGGATAAAGGCATTTACCCTTGTATTGATAGATAAGAGAGTTAGAATGGTGGATGCTCAAATTGATGCTTTTGAAGTGAGAGTCCATCGGAGACTTAAGGGAGCTAGGCCTATTGACACGAGCGTTATTACTAATGAGTTGGCAAAGTTTAAGGCTGAATTATTGCAGATGATGGCAACACTAGTTGCAGTCTCTGAGGTGGCATCGGTAGGTGACAAAATATTTTATTAGCTAGCTGACCGGCCGCGTGACCTTTGGAAGAGGCCCCTTGAGTAGGATGACCCAAAGAAAACCTAGAAAAGGTTGAGAATGGAAGAAGAGCTCATGTTAGAGGAGGTGGTATAGGAGTCGCTACTGATGGCGGCTATTTAGAGAGATCGGGAGTAGTATACCCCACATGGAGAGAGTAGCTCAGGTGCAACTGGGGCCCAGAATTCTGAGAAGGAGGATGCGACAAAAGACCCTGCTGACTAGCCAGAGACCGATGTTGATG
>DF357782.1:0-19608 GCA_000787875.1 Solanum virginianum
GAGTCTAATATAGTATCTATAAATAGGGTCTCAATGTAATAATGTAAAAAAATATCTTGCTATGGGACCTGCCAAAAAAAGAGAAGCAAATTTCATCTATTTAGTTATTATTGTTATTTGTTGTTGTTATTATTATTATTATTATTATTATTATTATTATTATTATTATTATATTGTGTGAACCGTCTCGTCTCAGTATTTAAGTTGTTAGAAGGGAGATACTTCTATTTTTCTTAGGTTTGTGACATCATGTGCATGTCTGATTCTTTTTCTTGAGTCAAGCACCCATCAAAGATATTTTGTTGATCAATAATGAAGTCACTCCAACTTAAGATCTTTCCTTGCACTGGTGTCATGTTAAGTTGTCTGAATCCCCTACCTAAAAGCTTAAATGAAGGACTTAGCTGGAGAATTCTCCTTTATTATCACAAAATCACCTATAACTGACATGCTTTTTGTATCAATGGTGTGACGTTTCTTCTTTCAGTTTATTTTACTGTTTGCCATCTGTTGGCAGGGTCTCCAAACTGGCGATATCTCTTTGGTCATTGGGACTCACAGCTTAATCGCTGAAAAAGTGGAATTTTCGGCTTTACGTATCGCTGTTGTGGATGAGCAACATCGCTTTGGAGTAATCCAGAGAGGACGGTTTAACAGCAAGGTACTGTGCTTGGACCTGCCTTGCATTGATTGGGGATTTTGCAGCTAAAAGTTTATGAGGATTCCCACTATGCAGTAAAAGCAAACTAGGAATAATAACTGATCGTTCACTCGTTCCTTCATCTGACTGTTTTATTTGTGAATGTCAGGTTATAGTTTTCTTTTTTCATGTAATGAAGTGGAGATTCATCCTTTGCACTAGTGAAGAACATGATATAATAGTATACTTTATTGGTAGAGTACTGAAGCTATATGTTGCTTAGATGATTGGTTAAATTTTATTTGATGATAACTTGATTTACTGATGAAAACTTACACTGCTTCTTTGTGGGGATGCTTGATTATGAGTTTCGTGAATCAATATGATATCTTATACTTACCAAAAAACATTTTAATGTTAAACATGCTTTTGTAGTTAAGTGTGCAGCTTTGGTGGTTCCCTTTCTTTAAAGGAAAAAAAATACATACTCTGGTGAATGGTGCAATAGACCATTACACTTAGATACAAGATTGTCTGTGTAATTTCAAGGAGCTGTAACAATCTCCATGCATCGTTGTGAATGCACTAATTTAATTTGATGAAACCTCTTTATCAAAAGGATAGGAAGCCTGTGAACTAATGCACATGCTTGGTTTCTTTCTTTAACCGGTAATTGATTGAAGCCTATGTGTTGCAGTTGTATTATAACTCAATAAGTTCCAAGGTCTCTTCGAAAATCTCAGATGATTCCTCCAAGGACACTGTAATTATGGCTCCTCATATCCTAGCTATGTCGGCGACTCCAATTCCAAGGTCACTGGCTCTGGCTTTGTATGGAGACATGTCTTTGACACAGGTGTGTTAAGTGTTTGTATACTTTGTTATGTCAATATGCTACTGCCTGTTAACTGAAATCATTTCTGATTATTAATGCATGCTTTTAGTGCTGGAAGTGGAGTTTAAGTAAATTTTAAGTTGTTTTTTGCCCAAAGCCCCATCTCCATATATTCAATTTGACTTTCAACTCTCATCTTCCGCTCACTTATATACCTTTTGGGAAGTTACAGTATTTTTTCGTGAATCATGTTGCTTGCAAAGATTTGGTATGGCTAAATTTGAGCTTCTAGAGAGTACTTCAAAGGGTGGCATAACAAGGTTTAGTTAGACATGCGGGGAAAATTTTGGGCAAGGAAGGCCTTTTGCTCTTTGAGTTTTCTTTACCTGGTTTTCTTGGTTTTATTGGCAGTTCAAGTGTGTGGCTAGGTTGCTATAAGTTTTAGTTTGTTGCTGTAACTTCAGAATAATCACCTTATGTACTATTTTTCTTTGCTGGATTTCTTTAACAACAGATCACTGATTTGCCTCCTGGAAGAATTCCTGTTGAAACATTTGTGATTGAAGGAAATGAACCTGGATTTGAGAAGGTCTATCAGGTCATATCTTTTCTCTTCCTTGGTCTCAGGAACAATTACACTATGTATTTCTTTGAGGTTGAAGCATGATATTTAGGTAGCTCATGTGGCAATAGTGACATCTACAACTTTCTTGTCCATCTTGACAAATAATCAGCTTTGCTGTTTGTAGTCATTAACCTGGAGAAATGGGACTTTTGAAGTCCAAAATATTATTTGTTACTATACTAAATAAAAATACAGTCAATGTGTACTTGTCAGTCACAAGCTTCTTAAAACCTTTTTCCTTTTGCTGTAATTCTGCATCTTCCAAGAGGCTAGTTCTAAACCTCTTGCATTCTTCTCTCTCATTTTTAGGATCTTGTTTTCGACATATAATTTTTTTTTTGTCTAACTTCCTTTTGCACTATGTGTGGTACAGATGATGTTTGATGAGTTAGAAGCAGGGGGTAAAATATATCTTGTTTATCCTGTCATTGAACAATCTGAGCAATTGCCTCAGCTACGTGCAGCTTCGTCTGATCTTGAGACTATATCTCAAAAGTTTTCAGGGTACAACTGTGGTCTCTTACATGGAAAAATGAAGGGTGACGATAAAAGTGAAGCATTAAACCTGTTTAGATCCGGAGAAACCAACATCTTGCTCTCAACACAAGTTATTGAGATTGGAGTTGATATTCCAGATGCATCTATGATGGTTGTTATGAATGCTGAGAGATTTGGAATTGCTCAGTTGCATCAACTTAGAGGACGAGTTGGACGTGGAGAAAAGAAGTCTAAGTGTATATTGGTGGCATCAACCGACAGCAGTCTAAGTCGCTTGCAGGTGCTTGAGAAATCATCTGACGGTTTTTACCTTGCAAATATGGATCTTGTAATGAGAGGACCTGGAGACTTACTTGGGAGGAAGCAGTCTGGACATCTTCCAGAGTTTCCTATTGCTCGGTTAGAGATAGATGGAAATATCATACAGGACGCACATCTTGCTGCTTTGGTGAGTATCGATTCTACAAATGACTTCAATATCTAATCCATTAGTTTCTGGGTTACGCATAATTTTATACTCAATATGTCTTATTTTCTGTTAATCAACTTGGTATTAAGATACTAAATTCTAGAAATCACAGGGAAACAATGCGAGTTGGACACAAAATCATATTCTTTATATATAAGAAGCATGAATTATGAACAACAGTTAAAAAAGAAAAGAACAAACCACATTACATAAATTCCCCACCCTATGCTAATTTTTAATTTGATAATATATACATCTTAATAGAACATTGAATTGCATCAAAGAACACACAATAAATACAGCAAAATATTTTGTCAAGGTTTATAACATGGATCCATTATGAGTTTATATAACATGGATCCATTATAATATTTTGTCCAGGTTTCTCATGGATCCGTTTGAGCTACATTTCAGACTAAATTTTACATGGACTGATTAATAAATAGGCGGGTCACTTGGACGGTTAGCATGTGTCATGTTTTACCTAGATCTCAAAAACATGTCATATTCACGATACATCCTCTAATCTACTCCCTGGTTCCATATTGTATGCAACATTGTCATATTTTGCCTTTTTATTCCATTTTAACCATTTGTACTTTTTCCTCGCCTCTTATATGATCTCACATATGCTGGTAACTCGTCTGTTTTGTCTTCTATTCTTCTAATTCCCTTTATTATGCATGAATGTAAACAAACTCATCGGCATACTGTTTTGTCTCAACAACTTAGTCAACTATAATTATATATTCCAGACCGTGAGATCATGTACATCATCCTTCAACTGAATGAGGATATATTTATGTATTTTCCTCAAAATTTGCTTCGTAGTTATCACATAGTTTCTAATTCTTCGATGTGTATTACCATCTGTTGCTGCACTTGTTTTGCATATCTTGTCTTTTATTAACAATCCTGTGTCGTATACTTTTCTTCTGAATTACTGGTCTATAACTCTACTTGACATCTCTGTGTATTCTGTTGATCCCCTGATTGTATATTTTTTTTTTCTGCCAAACAAAACTAAGACATTACTAATCATGCTTCCAGGAAATTTTGGGTGATTCTCTTGATCTGGAGAAATATCCAAACCTCAAGGCTGAACTTAGCATGAGGCAACCACTGTGTCTTCTAGGCGACTAATCTCCAGTTACGACTGATAAGACGTGAAGCTTGCTACTGCATTTGTCTGTTTCTAGGAATGCACCAAAGTTCCAATTATGCAGGTAACGTACACTAAACTCGCCAAGTCTTTGTCAATCTTGTCCAAAACCAACATTGTATATGATTTCAAGATCTTGATGTACATGTTGTAAGAAGAAGGTTGCTCATTGTGTAAATCCAATTTTGTAATACCTCTTGCTACAGCTAAATTAAGTCTTTATAAGTTCATTGTCATGTTACAATGATTTTCACATCCTTAATTTCAAAAGTCTCGTGTCAAGTCAAAATAGGACGCGGGATGTAATGTTGGTATAAAACAAGCAGACATGTTGGGCCCATATGTTCCCCATCCAATGATCAAGATATGTCCCACAATAGTCCATATTTCCAACCCATGGCCCAAACATTGTCTTTTGGGTTGAGTTTCAGCTCTACTTTTCCGTGCAGATTAGCTTTTTCTGTCCACCCGTGTGCCTCTTTACTTTTACCAATTCTTTTCATACTTATTAGAAGTCCACATCATAATCACTCTCTCCTTTTTTAATTATTGTATTTATACAAAAACATATACTAAATTAGTTTATTTATACAAAAAGCTTTTTGAGTTTAATAATTATATCTTGATTGTCATAATATCAAATTCATAATTAACACAAATGAACGTAGATTCTAATTACATACGATATATTTTACCATCTCCAAGAGGGATCACTGTCAATGCCCCTTTTGCACGTAATGTTGACTAGAAATTGTATACCTAATTAAGTTGGTGTACATTTATATATAGTTGACTATGCACTGCCATATTAACAAAACTGAAATACTTTTTAAATGATATATATATATATATATATATATATATATATATATATAACTATTAAGTCAAGCTAGAATACAATTTATTATATGAAGCATGAAATTATATATGCTTTTACTTCCAAGTCCAAATTGACTTTCTTGATCACTATATGGGAATAACTATACAAAGCTTTTGATTTTTGATGAAAATAATAATTCAATACATTCAAATGTCCAGACGAAGTCTTGATGATTAAAGTTAAGAGAAACCACAGTTCGTGGAAAATAATTTTTGGTAGTTAGAATTATTTATTGAAATGTAGTGCTATAAGTTTTGTTCAAATTATTATTTTTATAATAATATAACGCGGTGAAATTAGGGGAACTTGACATAGATATGCCCCGATATATATATATATATAGTAATGATTTATCAAATGTATCCTTTATATCTAGAGAGAGGGAGAGAGATTTATTATTTTTCATGTGAAAAAAAATTATTTCTGATACTTAGTAAATTCCATGGAAATTTCTATTAGAATTAATGAATTCCATAACGTCAAAGATACGAAATTTTATTTTATAGGGTATTACCTACTTTATCTAATAATTATAGTCCACATATAGGCATGAATAATTATCAAATTAAATTTTTCTTAAAAAATATAAATAGTACATATAAATGCAAAAAATCAAATCAAACCACAGAAAGAGGAAGATGACTCAGTATGCAATTGGAATTCTAATAGGAAATCCTTGACAATGAAATTAAAAGATCAAAGTTAATAATTTAGGGGTGAACAAAACTAAATCGAAAACGAATCAAACCACAAATCAAGTCAACCCGATAAAAAAAAACCTGACTAGAGGTTCGACTTGACTTGGTTTGGTGTTGACGAAAAAAACCCGACTATATTTGGGTTGATTTGGTTTTGATTTTAAAAAACCAACCCGAGGTCAAACCAACCCGATATTATATATATATATATATATATACACACACACACATATATGTGTGTGTATATATAACACTCAACTTTTTAATGCAAATTTAGAAGCCTAGCCTACCTCATTGATTAAGAATTAAGAGAATTAGTGAATTTAGTTATTACCAAAAACCTCCTCTTGGCGAAAAGTCAAGAAATCAACAAAAATGAAAATGAAATCTAATTAGGCTAATTTAGGGGTAGAGAATACACGATAGGGAATATGGATGCATACATACATACATATATATATATATATATATATATATCCTCTTAACATATTATTTTGAATTTGAAATTTCGGGTGATCTAATAAAGGTTATAGTTCATAGATATTAGTAGGGATAATTGCATCTATGTTAAACTTGAAAAAATCCGAAAAAATTCGAATAATCCGAGAAACCCGAAAAAATTCGAAAAAATCTGAAATTGAAAAACCCGAATTTTATTGGTTTGGTTTGGTTTATATATTAAAAAACCTGACATAAATAGTTTGGTTTGGCTTTTAAAAAATCTGAACCAACCCGAACCATGTACACCTCTAGGACTTAATATATACAATAATATTTTCACCTATTATTTTTTATTTAAGCTATTGGACGAATAACTATTAATTGTTTTGCTAATTATACTCCAATTCATTTTTGGCTAATTAATAGGTCAAAGTAAATACATACATTCAAACGGCAGTTGGTAAATATCAGTGTTTTACCAAATAGATTCTTAGTCACGACATCTGTAGTCAAGCTAATTAAATGTCTCCAGCAAGTTACAAAGCAACAGTTACCAAGTTGATAAAATTTAATAATTTTAACTCAAATTTTATATTTATATAGATTATTTAATGTATGACAAATTAAGTAATATAGTTGAAGCTCAATAGTTAAATACGAATAATATCGAGAATTAGTAAATTAAAAAACTTGAATCCATCATAAAGTAAAAGAAATAAGAATTAAAAGAAAGTCATGATCTTTAAAGACTCCAATCTGCTAAGTGAGTTCACTATATTTTTAATTTTATTTTTATAGATATGTGTAGAGACTATATAAAAATGAGCCGAGGGTCTATGACTATCGAAAACATTTTTGTACTTTTAAAATAGTAATAAAGTTTGTATACGACTTTATTCAGTGAAATTATATTGAATTTGTTGTTATTATATATATACAAAAATATAACTACCAAATACTAATAGATACTTCATAATTAAAGTAGTTTAAGAGTGAAAAATAGAGGTCTAAGTATTTCATTTCTCACATATATGCAGAGATATTAAGTGGAGTATTATTTTAACATGAAAAATTAGTTATCAGATAGGAAATAATTTCAGTAATTAATTAAAGACTTTTTCCCCGACAGGAATTATATACATGTAGTACCAATATGGAGTAACAAGTACTTAATAATCTTTTCGCGCACAAAAAAGTGATTGATTGGCACCAAAAAAACAATTACTTTCTTATGAGTAATTACAAAAATTAAAAAAGACAAAGAGACAAAGTTCCCTGATTAAATGAAGCTGTTTTGTGCATCTTTTTGTTGTTGTCATAAAGGCAAATGAAACGTTAAACTTATTTTTCCACACCTGCAAACAAAGTAAATTGTCATGAATGCCACATTATAGGAAACAGCTTCATTATAGATAAAAGAAAAAAATTAAAATTAAATTAAGTACGTATAATGTCAGTTTATTTGTGGAAATGTCACTTCTAGAAATTCTTTTCAAACAATTAGTAGACATTTTGTATAAGAAATAATAGTTCCTTAATTAATTTTGCCTTCGTACTTAAATGTGTATTAAGGAGACATGACTGTTAGAAATAGAATGTTATTTGATTATTAAAGTTTGATCATATGAAGCATGTTTGATTTTAGATAGACATTTGCGATCCTAGCTAGGTATGAAATAAGAAAATATTATACGTTGAAATATAAAATAATATGCATATTATATAAAATATTCATCTTTTGTCCATTTAATTCATATCCATCGTATAAATTAAAAATCATTAAAGGAGAAGATATTCCTTTTAAGAATTTCATCACTTTCAAAGATTAAAAATTTAAAACTTCTACTTAAAAAAATTCTATTTATTCTATCGTGAATATAAAAATTAAAGAAAAAAAGAAAATAACATAGAATTACAAGTAAATAAAGCATAAAAAGAGAGAGCATTTTCTA
This sequence comes from Solanum virginianum, assembly GCA_000787875.1. Classification (NCBI taxonomy): domain Eukaryota; kingdom Viridiplantae; phylum Streptophyta; class Magnoliopsida; order Solanales; family Solanaceae; genus Solanum; species Solanum virginianum. The sequence goes on from DF357782.1 coordinate 8,201, forward strand.
TTTTCCAAATTCCAATCATATCAACAGCTGACTTACGAAGCGACAACATCCTTTTTACCCAAACATGAGGAGGAAAAAAAAAAACAATTGTTGCACTCTCAAAATTATTATCCCTCCGTTATATTACACTTTTTAAGAGTTAATTCAATTAAATTTTAATATATAAAAAATATATTTTAATATATTAGTTAAAGTTTATATTATTTAATTCTTTATAACATTTAAAAAAAATGAATGAAATATTTTTTCTCACGAATTTACAAAATCTTTAGCGAACGAAAAGGCTAAATTTTACTTTATTAATATTAATTAAGGTAACGTGTGATTTATTAATAAAATATGTGTGAATATTTGACTTGATGACCATGGTCATTAGTCAATACCCCAATTAATAATATAATAACACCAAAACAGGCAATTTATAACAGTAATTATTTTTCTTCCTTCTATTTATTTGACCCTTTATTGCTTCTTCCCTTTCATCATTTTCTGCCCCGACCCTTGTTTCATTTGTCTCTCCTTTGCCCCTTTTATACTTTATTCTCTTGTCTAAAAAGAAAAAAAAAACTCTTTGCCTTCTTCTTAGTGAGATTTTTCAGCTTATTAGTTTAATTAAAGGAGATTATGCCAGAAAATTTTACTTGTTTGGAGTTAACCATATCTATTCCTGGTTCGTCTTCTAATTCTTCATCTTTCCCTTCTTCTGGTAAGTTTCATTATTAATTATTTATTTATCATTTTTGGAGTTTATCACTAGAGAATTTTATTTTTATTTTTCAAAAAGTTAAATTGTATATATGTATATATATATTTGGCCCCTTTTATGATATAGATCGAGGATTTAATTTCGTTACATACATGACATTTTCGATTTCTATTCCCTTTTCTATTTTAAGAAAAAAAAGTGACAAAATCAAAAATTTCAATATTAGCATATAAAATTTGTTATTTTCCAAAGGAGCACGCAGATGCAATTCTGAATTATTAAGTTTAAGTTCTGAATCTGTCTGTAATATTCTGGCGATCGATCGTAGGTTTCCCTTGGTATACGAAGGTGTAGGGTTTCTTTGCATGGTTTATACTCCCTTTGTTTAATTAGTGAAGTTTCTTTCTTCCTCTCTCTCTCTATATATACGTGTGATCATGAGTTACTTTTAATTTTCTTGATTTTTCTCTATTTGTAATTTTCTTGTCTTGATTATTTGTTTTTGTTGTAATTGATGAAGGTGATAATATGATGAGAGATCTGGATATAAATCAAGTACCTTCAAGTGGAAATATAAATGAAGAAGAAATTAGCATGGAGGAAGAAGAAGAAGACAGCTCTAATAATAATAATGATCTTAATATCAATATTAATGGAGCAGCTCCAAGGAAAAAACTCCGTTTAACAAAACAACAATCTCTTCTTCTCGAAGAAAGCTTTAGACAAAATCACACTCTGAACCCCGTAAGTACATTTTACGTCCAGTCAAAATATATCACATTTTAAAATTTATATGTTCAATCGAACCACATTACATAATTTATTTTATTTAATCTTTACATAATTGTAAATTAATAAATGCAGAAACAAAAGGAAGCTTTAGCCATGCAATTAAAGTTAAAGGCAAGGCAAGTGGAAGTTTGGTTTCAAAATCGTAGAGCAAGGTATTTTTACGTATATAATACGTAACTTTTTCTATATTATGATTATTTAATTTGCACGTACCACTCTGACCTCTTGTCGTTCTTAACAGTTAAAGTCAAAATTATTTTAATTTTCCAGTTCTTACGTACGTTACTAGTCTTCCAAGAAGACATTAGTCAAATACTCATTAAAAATTAATTTCAACAAATAGTAAATGCTAGTGCATGTGTTGGTAGTTGGGAAGAGATAATTAATGGTGAGGAAGTAATTTATTTTTTTTTAATCTATAAAGAATAGTAAATTACTATAATTAATTATTTATGAGAGCTAGAGAGAATAATAAGAACAAGTGGGTGGTATATAAATAACAAGGATCAGATTCTAAATCATATTATTGTTCTTCTTGTTGATCTGAGAATAGAAAGAGATATTTCATTCTCTATGAGGCAAATATCTAAATTAACTTTAACAACCAAAATTAAATTAAACCCCACAACCAAAAAGTCATGTAGGTTTTCTTTTTGGGGTATTTCTTGGGGCCATAAAGTTCACGTTTATTTTTTTAATTGTCTATTCTGCGTTCAATATTTATATTAAAATCTCACTAAATTTAAATTTATAAAAAATATTCTCCAATAAAAATATTGAGTAGCAATAAATTAAAGATAATTTTAAAAGCATCGAGAACAAACTCCAGAAAATTAGGGGTGATAAAAAGGAAATTTGACTCTTTTCAAATGGCTACAGACCAAAAGAATAGGCAAATAGAATTGTTACACTAAAGTCACATCAAGTTTCTACTTTAATTATTTGCATATTGACATTATACCTGACCTAATACTCCTTTCTTTTTTATTTACCTAGTTTATTTTTAAAAAGTGAAACAATATAAATTTTAATTAATATTTTAAAATATATTTATTTTTAGTCATATTGATATGAAAAAATATACATATAATTTATAGTATTTTTAATACTAATTTAATTTAATTAAATTTTCTTTTTCCTTCTATTTGTTAATGGATAAGTCCATTTGAGCATTTAATTAGAACAACTTTTTCAGGTGTTAGCCATAATGCACGTGCATTTATATCTAAAGTTAGACGAATTTCAATGCATTAATTAATTCCTTCTGTTTCAGACGTGCAAAAAGTGCATTTACTGTACGAATTTAAATTAGGTGAGCATACAATTAAATGTCATAAACTCATTAATTATATTTGTGTTGATCAAAACAGGAGCAAGCTAAAACAAACAGAGATGGAATGTGAGTACTTAAAGAGATGGTTTGGTTCATTAACTGAACAAAATCGAAGACTTAAAAAAGAGGTGGAGGAATTACGAGCCATGAAAATAGATCTGTCAACCCATAGCTGCCAGACCCAACCAACATCCACCCTCACCATGTGCCCTCATTGTGAACGTGTTACCGCGACTAATGTCAGAGACGAATCAAGAATTTAAGATTGATTAGTTGGTCCAAACTGGAAACATGCATGTTCTATGTATATATATTTTTAAGGTTATTGCTTTTTTAATGTGTTTATATCGTACAATTCAAAAACATTAGTTTAATTAGTAATTTTAATTAAATTTAACTTTTATCTTACTTATCTATTCCTTGTCGACTTAACTTTATATCAAAGAATAATGCAAAGAGTGTATTCTTTATCTAAACTTCTTTTCTATACATTATCCGATGCTACGATATAATTGAGAATTTGCAACATGATTGAACTTTTTTAATGATTTTTTTATATTCGATATGTATTACAAAGAAAACTATATCTACCATGATTCTGTATATATAAATTTGGGATTCGAACAGAATGACTTCAACATCAAAATTCTAGACAACCACATCTTCAGAATTAATTCTTTGTACTTATTTATTGACACATCTATATGATCATCGTCTTCAAGTAATTTTTCACTGAATTCACATAACTCTTCAATAAATCGGCCTATGATGAATTCTAGGATCTATTTCTTAGTTCAAGATCGCATCGTATTATTTTGAAACGAGGTCCTCGGTAACGCGACAATAAAGTTTCAGATAATCCTTCCGCCCCTGAATGAGGACAAGGGTGTCCCTACCAATGGCACCATTGACCCTAACTTGTCTAGTAAAGTAACATAGCAAATATTTTTTGGCCGACAGGGGACACCCTTCCGCAGCAATAATTGTTAGTCAGCCTCCTTCATAATTATGTTTTACTAATGACTAATGATGATTTGATGAATTCTAGCTCTCAACAAAGACAAACAAACAATAATTAACCATGTTGATACATCTAGTGGCAAAGTTGTCGTAGCTTTATACATTGTACTACTGAATATGTTTAACTAAATTTGGCGTCCAACTCGGATTGATTATCTAATATACTAGGAGCAAATCCTAAGGATTTGACTTGGGTTAATTATTGTATATAATTAAGAGCCTAATCATGGTTTTAAGTTTTGTTGTTTTCTCATATTTATATGCATGTACGTCATAGATATATTGTTATATAAAAGTATAACATGAAATACAAACCCTCCATGATTTCGTCCTTATGTGTTGTACAGTGGAAACTTAAATAGATATACTAGATTAAGAAAATATTTAATGTTTATAGCAATAGTAGTTTGCTTTCACTGAACACTTATAATACAACTTAATTCATATTGCAGAGAACTATTTATAAAACATATATAATACAAGTTTTATTAATGGAATTATCACACTTTACTACATTTATAATACATTGTGTTTTTTTCTTACTAGACAAGTATAATATATTTCAAAACACTTATAATGTATTTATATTAAATGCATAATTCACTTTTAATAAAAGTACAGATTTATCATAGTATTGCTATATATTACTATAAATGATAATAAATAAAAAGTATTACTAAAATCAGTAATTAATTATTAAAAGTACGTGTATAACTGTATTTTTTCTTGTATAGCTGCAACCAACAGTTGGGCTTAGGAAGGTTTTTGTGACCCAAGTTTCCTCAACTTGGGCCTAAGCCCATCCGCACATGTAGTGGACTTGCTGCAATGTTCAAGCCCATATATCAAGAAGAAAAACCCATTTTCATATTGACAAAAATGAACCAAAAAAAAAAAAAATGTTTTAGTATGAAAAGCTTTTTTACTCCTCGAATAATCAATTAGCACGAGAAGATTTTGCTTTATTTACTATTTATCTACCCCCTTTTGCTGTGACACATTGATTTATTTCCTGAAACTCATTATTTAATCAACTGCGCTTGAATCGCGATAATATAAATAAAGGTGTATGCATGTAGTGTACATAATCAAACCATCAAAAATAATAATCTCTCACATTTATCTTTATATATGTGTCATCGTGCACCTTCTGTTGAATACAATAATATATACTAATCTCTCACACTTTTTACTCCTGCAGTTAAAGAAATATATGAAATGTGCTAGAGCTTCAATTATAATAATTTTTATAAGTGATACGGCATGATAGTGACTATTTTTCAATTATCGACATTAAAATGGCTATTTTATGAATATTTCCCGATAAAAATATAACTGGGCTTTCATTATGTTACAGGCCTCTTTTTAGAAAGGCCTCGAAAAACAAACTGATCCAGTATTCTTGATTATGCAAAGGCCCAATCCATTTCTAATGGAAAGGCTAATAATCACTTTCTATGCCATGTTATAAATCTGATAAATCAGTCATACATGTATAAATATAAAAAATAATGTAGTAATTTAATGGTAAAAACAAGTATCCTATTTCCTAATAAAGTGTTAAAAGTGACAATGCAAAGACATAATCTTTGACTCTATGGATACCTATCATTTAAACCTAAATTTCTGAAATTAACTCGAAAGACCTACAATCTCATGCACACTGAGCAAAAATGTAGATACAACGAAACCAATTAATTAGTTGATAGAAATGGATCAATCAAATCTCTAATGCATAAAAGTAAAGAATGCTTGTAAAAGGATTAGAAAACCAATTGACCTTTCATTGAATAGCATTTGAGTAACTAAAAGTGTGCATCATGTAGTGAGACTTAAACTAGTGGGGACTGTGGGTAGTTCTAGTAGATGGTGAGTGAAAGAAGGATGATGATGGTGGGCCAAGTCCAATGGGCCAAATAAGCCCACCTCTTTTGACTTGCACATTCAAGAGAGTGACTTCAAACCACTTCACTTGGACCATACCTTTGTCACATTTTTTCCTTCATATACTATACCCTCCTCATCACTTGCATTTCATTGTCTTTTATTCATTATGGAACAAAATAAAAGGATCTTCAAAGACATATACATGTTGCTTAAATAGATAGCCAGGAAGTTTAGTTACTTTATGACAAGATAGGGAAAATAAAGGGGGTGGGGGGATGGGAGGCTTTATCTACAAAGATTTATTAATTTGGCATTTCATATATGGATGAGAATATTCTTGTTTAATTTGGTACGTACTTCTTTTTATCACTTGACAATCAATGTCTATTCTTACTTACTCCCATTTCAATTAATATCAAGTGGCAAATTATCATAGATTGTCACTTGCGGTTAAATTTAAGAGTTAGTGGGTAAATATTGATCGAGAACTTTTCAGGTTTTACTTAGCATTTACTCAGTAAACCTAATAACACCGTAATAAAATTTACATGCATGATTGTCTAGAAAATTCTTTGCATCATTGGTATTTATAACTTAATATTATTGTAGTAATATTAGTACGTGCAGCTATAGCCTATATATTTTACCAAATCGGTGATTTGATCTCTCTCCATTGTCCATGTTGTTGTTTGGTGATTTGATCTCTCTCTCTATATATATATATATGATCTTAAAGTATTCTCATATGAGCTATTTCTACGGTTTGAGTTATGTTGACGGTTCATTCTCTTATGGTAGTAACACGATTTTAAATATGAGGATCAAACTATCTAAATTTTCCTGTGAATTTGGACATTGAATTTTCAAGACTTTTTGAAATAACATTACACATCCAAAGACTACATAAAAATCTCTCTGTGTCATAATAATTCCCAATTCAAAATATTTAAATGACATACAAATAATAAAATAATAAAATCGCACTTCAAATTATAATAGTGTCTCATAATGTCGGACAAACGAGTATATTTTCATAGGTATTAATTAATCAGATTTTGACCCGTGAAATGAGACCATTAAAATATAATTAAATTGATCTATATTATATATGATTCTTGATGCTTCTAACTAACCAATCTCTCCTTTAGGTAGAAGAACCTTTTATTTTTCTTGTTAACTTGTAGTTTAATTAGAAGTTTGGTGATTGGGTGCTTATGGAAGGGGTGGTCCTCTCATGGTCAAATCATTGTCCAAAACAAACTTTATTTAAATTGAGACTTTGAAAATAGTTGCCTATATAGTGGTGAGTGAAATTGAATTCAAGAAAAGATAATTGTCACCCTTTTTTTAATTTTTAATGAATGAATATGATAATGTTACTCAATCATGCAGGCATAAAAGTTGATTGATCTTTTAGGTACTTGAGTGTGACATATGCTAGTTTTCCCACCCAAAAAAAAAACAAAAAGAAAAAGAAAAACTTTCTTTCAATTGTTTGTTAATATTGAAATGATTTATTTGTAAAAGAAATTTGCATATTATTGATTTTTCTTACAATTTTCACCAAATTTGATGCTTGAATTGTATATTATATACACCGTTCCACTTCACATGTCAAGTCATTCTTTACTCTTCTTTAGAGACAAACATATATTTATTAAAATAAACCAAATTCCAGCAAACAATATTGTACCGTAGTATTATGTATACTACTATTACAATGCAATAATGATTATTATGTGTTCTAGTATATGTATTTGAAATGGTACAAACTTATATTATAATTTCGAAACTAGTTATCCCAAGATACTTTTTATTGAGTTGTGTGACTCACTCTATTTATCGAACATGTTCCTCAACAGTAGGTATAATCGATTTAATAGGATCCGACTCATTCTCATTTACCACGTCTAATTTTTCTGTCTATTCAACGTATAGTACAAAACATTCTTTTTTGTACTCAAGCATTGAATGTGTGACATATGCTTTTAATTTGGGGCATAATATTAATATTTACAATTATGTCAATTTTACGACAAAACAACATAAACCGAGAATATAGGAAAATTATATCAAGAAACTGTTCACACACAGTTGCAATTTAGGTAAATTATGCTCTTATTTGAATTCTAAAGAGACAGGAATATATATATATATGGCCAAGATTATTGATTTTAGCTCTATCTTCAAGAAAATATAGGGCTTCAAATGAAATCTTTTTTTAAAATGTGGGTCAAAACCAAATTCCAAAATGTTACTTAGTTGAAATACTGTGTAAGATATTATTGGACCTAAGGAAGGTCACGGACACAGACCAAGATTCACCTAAACTATAGCACGTGAAATATTACAATTTAGTCCCAAAAGCATATATTAAGAAGAAATGGATTAAAATACACCTTTCAATACTTGATTTTGACTAAATGCTTCAATATTATTGGCTAATGTTTTTCTTAATAAAGGTTTAATTAAATTAAAGAGGTTCAGTAACACACATTGGGATTAATAGTGTTTAAGCAAATGAGAATAAAAAAGTTAATTAAGGATGGTAAACATCAATAAGTTACTAGAAGGTGAAGAAATTTTAAGTAATACTTGAAAATCTGTTATCAATATAGATAGAGATTCTAATTAGTGAATAAGTAGTTGCACCATATGATAAGGTTGAAAGGTTTCTGAAATTTCTCCACTCTTAATTAGACGTTTTAGGTTTAAGCTTTGAGAAAGATAAAAAAATTTTTGAAAATATTGCTCTTCAAAATAGATTATGTCTCCAGATATAAATACCAAATACTGAATATGTATATAAAGAAAAATAGTATAACGTGTTCATGAACAATAACCAATGTCATTTTCATATTACTTTATTTAACAAAAAACCTAGAGGAGTGATAAGGTTAGGAACTAGAGGTGGCCCCGGTGGCTGATAAGATGAGAAAAGCGAGACTGCGATGGTTTGGACATGTGCAAAGAAGGAGTACCGATGCTCCTGTTAGGAGGTGTGAGGGGTTGGGTCTAGAGCTACTCAAAGGGGTAGAGGTAGACCGAAGAAGTACTGAGGAAGGTGATTAGACATGATATGGCGAAACTTAATCTCACTGAGGACATGACCCTAGATAGGAAGAAGTGGAGGTCGCGTATTAGAATAGTAGGCTAATTGATTGGTAGGGTTAGGTGGTTACCTAGTAAGAGGGTCTAATAAGGTTGTGTAGTAGTGTTTTTTTTAGCATGTATTGTCATTATTTGTGTTTATGTGTTAGTTGCATTATATTTTCGTATTGTCATGTGTTTTCTGTTACTTTTTGTCATATCTAATCCTTTCTGCTTATGACAGTTGAAGCAGACATCACCATAAAATTACGAAGACTCATTATAGTCACCATAAAAGTTTTGATCATATCTAATCCGTTCTGCTTATGAGTTTTGAGATGAGGGTTTCCAGGAAACAGCCTCTCTACTTCTATGAGGTAGTGGTAAGGTCTGCGTACATTCTACCCTCCCAGACCCCTCTTGTGGGATTTCACTGGATATGTTATTGTTGTTTGTTTGTTTATTTAACAAAAAAAACAGCAACTTGAGAATTTTCTTCTATTTCTTTTTCTTTTTTTCACTTGGCATTCTTTAAACATAAGAAACTTTTGACAAAATAATAAAAAAAAATGAATAGCTAGTTTACATCCGCATACATTTTGAGGAATATAATAATTATGTTCTAACCGAAAGTTTCAAATTCATTTGGGCATGGTATAAGGTTCGATTTTCTACTATTTACTAAGCATTAATTTAAATGAAAATTAACCACCATATGTAATCTTCATGATGCTTCAAATTAAAATTTACTTATACAACAAAAAAATAATTTAAAAAAGAAAAAGAATTGGGAGAAGAAAAGCTGTCCACGTCCTCACACCCAGGCCCATCAAATACTAGCCACGGTGCCATATATACGCAAACTCTCTTCTTTCGTCTTTAATAAAAACTCTCGCATTCAAAATTTTAAATATGAAAGAAAATTTAACATGATATATGCAAATTTCAATTAATTTCGCTTTTGATACAAATTTTGTTCATGTAACCAAACCACACTATGTGGTCACCTCGTAACCAACTCACCCCCACGCGACAACAAAAATAAAAGAAAATTGAACCTCTTTTTTTTCTGAACTTCTTTCTTTATCAATATATCAAATCTCAAAAAATTCAACTGGTCCCAAAAAAAAAAACTCAATTTTACCTCTTAAAATAAAAGTTGCCAAGATTCAACTCACTCACCTCACTCACCTCACTTCCCTATATATAAATCTTCCACATTTTACACCTTCATGTAATTTCCTCCTTTTTTTTTTCTTCCTTCCTCTTTCCAAAACATTTTTTTTTTTAAATTCCTCATCAGTCCTTTATAATCTTTCTGCTATTTGCAGCAGAGTTATCAGAGATTCGTCAGCAATACACTCTGAAGTAGTTTATCAGATATTGGTCAGCAATACACTCTGAAGTAGTTAAATAACTGTTTCCCACCCATTTAGCCATTTATTTTAGTAAAAATGATCAGTTGGCACGATCTGTATGTTGTGTTAACAGCAGTTGTTCCTCTTTATGTTGCTATGATTTTGGCTTATGGCTCTGTTCGTTGGTGGAAAATCTTTTCCCCTGATCAATGTTCTGGGATCAATCGATTTGTCGCTATTTTTGCAGTTCCTTTGCTCTCTTTTCACTTTATATCCTTGAACAATCCATATGAGATGAATTTCCGTTTCATTGCTGCTGATTCACTGCAAAAAGTTATTATGCTTGTTGTTCTTGCTTTATGGGCTAATTTTACTAAAAATGGTAGCCTTGAATGGAGTATCACTATTTTTTCACTTTCAACACTACCCAATACATTGGTAATGGGTATTCCTCTGTTAATTGCTATGTACGGTGAGTACTCTGGCAGTCTCATGGTACAAGTTGTCGTCTTGCAGTGTATAATTTGGTACACCCTTTTGCTTTTCTTGTTCGAATATCGTGGAGCTAAAATGCTTATAATGGAACAATTCCCAGAAACTGCTGCTTCCATTGTTTCTTTTAAGGTCGAATCTGATGTTGTTTCTCTTGATGGACATGATTTTCTTGAAACTGATGCTGAAATTGGCCAAGATGGTAAACTTCATGTTACTGTGAGGAAATCAAATGCCTCTCGGAGGTCGTTTGCCATGGACCATCGACCGTCAAATCTCACCGGAGCAGAGATTTACAGTCTCAGTTCTTCGAGGAATCCGACTCCTCGAGGGTCTAACTTTAACCACAATGATTTTTACTCTATGATGGGTTTTCCTGGAGGAAGATTATCCAATTTTGGTCCTGTCAGACATGTACTCTGTACAATCGTCTCGGGGTCCGACCCCGAGACCGTCTAATTTCGAAGAGAATTGTGCTCCCGGAAGTCTGGTTCAGAGCTCCCCGAGGTTCGGATATTTCCCCGCGCAGCAGCCTGCGCCGGGATCTTATCCTGCTCCGAACCCCGAAATTGCTTCTACAGTGCCTAAAAGCACAAAACCTCAGCAACCAAATGTACAAGCACAGAAGCAGGAAGTACAACAGCAGCAGCAGCCGCCAAATGCTAAAGGCATTAATCATGATGCTAAGGAACTTCACATGTTTGTATGGAGCTCGAGTAATTCTCCGGTG
>DF357782.1:19620-57491 GCA_000787875.1 Solanum virginianum
CATTAGTGTAAAGGCATTAATCATGATGCTAAGGAACTTCACATGTTTGTATGGAGCTCGAGTAATTCTCCGGTGTCGGAAGCCGGTGGCCTCCACGTGTTCGGCGGTAATGATTTCAGTGCTAATGAACAATCGGGTCGATCCGATGGAGCCAAAGAAATTCGGATGTTGGTTTCTGATCATCCTCAAAATGGAGATACTAAAGGTACAATTTTTATTTACTCTTTACTAATCAACTCATCAGTAAATTAAAATATTTCGAAGATAGAATATAACTATATTATTTTAAGTGAATGGCTGCCTTAATATTATTTTAATATGCTTTAAAATTTTTATATTTGAAGCTATTCCACAAACAGGGGAATTTGGTGGGGAGGATCTCACCTTTAGAGGTGCTAATGGTGGTGGAAAAGATGGCGATGAAGAAAAAGGCGAAAAAGAGGGACCCACTGGACTGACTAAACTGGGGTCCAGCTCTACATCGGAGCTGCACCCCAAAATTGCCGGAGGACAAGATGTTGATATTGGAAAACAGATGCCTCCGGCAAGTGTCATGACTCGTTTGATCTTAATCATGGTATGGCGTAAGCTTATTCGTAACCCAAACACGTATTCAAGCCTCATTGGTCTGGTTTGGTCTTTAATAGCATTTAGGTAAGCTAATTACAGATTAAAAAATTAATTACAGTCTTAACTTTTTCAAACATTTTAAGTTGATTAGTGGAAAAAAGTCTCAAATTTGTCCATCAATTAATTATTTTGTTTTGTTTGTTTGTTTGTTTTTGTAGGTGGCATGTGCATATGCCCAAAATTATAGAGAAGTCAATCTCCATCCTCTCGGACGCTGGCCTTGGAATGGCTATGTTTAGTTTGGGTAAGTAAATAGTATCCCGGGTTTTGAATAAATTATATATTATAGGATATGATCAAAATTATCGAATTCATAAGCAGAATTATAATTACGTTGTGGATTATCAAACATTCATATTTTTCCACTATATGCTGTACCTTGCTTTCTCTATCATATGCTAACTAGTTCTAGTACGTTAAGTTTTACATTTTTGACCATCCAATGGTAGAGTATTAATAGGGTAGTTATATCATCCAAATCATAGTCTTCGTGGGGTCGACCAGATAATGTCCTTACTTGACTTAAATCATTGATTTGGTTACTCCTTGTTGAAATTTAACGTTGGAAGTTTCAATAGCTGTCTAAATGCTGAGACGGATGGAGAATATCACCTGGATAAGTTTGTTGATTTAAAAGGCACACAACCTATTCTTTTTTTCTTCATTTATATACATAATTAAAATCGAAAATGATAAATTCAGTTAAACTCATAGAATCCGAATTGTTGTGTAGGTTTGTTTATGGCTCTTCAACCAAAGATCATTGCATGTGGTAACACAGTGGCTACATTTGCAATGGCTGTGAGGTTTCTGACTGGCCCAGCAGTTATGGCTGCTGCTTCAATTGCCGTTGGCCTTCGTGGCACCCTTCTTCATGTAGCCATTGTACAGGTAAATAGCCATTTTTTTTTTAAATATAGGTCTTGTTTTAGTGGCCATGAAATGACAAATTTATTATATCTATTTAATGTTGCATTAAAATTGCTGGTTCATAAATAGTTCATTATTAATGAAATCTAATGCAAATGAATCGTATATTCTTTTATATATATCTTTGACTTTTAAAACATATATTATTATAATTTTATTTTTAGGCTGCATTGCCACAAGGGATTGTCCCATTTGTGTTTGCTAAGGAGTACAACGTTCATCCAGCTATTCTTAGCACTGCGTAAGTAAACTTTCATAACCTGTTATATAAAATTACGACTTATATATTTTAAATCTTTTCCAAAGATCGTTACTCGTGCAATAATTTACTCTTTTTTTTCTACAGGGTTATTTTTGGGATGCTGATAGCTCTTCCAATCACATTAGTGTACTACATCATCCTTGGATTATAAGAAAATATATCAAGTGAAGAGAAGGAAAAGAATAGTGGGAAGCAATGGCTTAATTCATGGGATGAGAATTAATTAAAATTACCCATGAAAATTAATTCCCAGATATTTGGAGCATAGGACAAGAAATTTGACTTAAATTAGTTTTTGAGGCGTCCATGTGAAGAAAAGCACATCCAAAATGTTGAAAATTTAGATAAGAGGAGACAACAAGGAGCAAAACATGGAAGCAAAAGGGATGAGTATAATTTATAGTCTATTTTCTTCCCCATAATCATTACGCGTGTGAAGTATCAATTTGAAAAAAAAAATTGTCAATTATTAGAAATTCAAATTGATTTTGACTTTTGAATGTTATATTGTAGTACTACTTTTTAGTTCTTTTTTTTTTCTTTTCTTAATTAACCACTCCAGTCGTGTGTATTTATTTACTCAGGTTATTGTAATAGTTCCGTTTGCTAGTTGTTTACTTCCATTGTAATTACTTTAGATTTTAAAGACTATGGTCCAAAAGATTTCATATCTTTGTATAATTTATGGTACGAGTTTAAGTCGTAAAATCACTCATTGATGTTTACGTTATACTAGAATGTTTATATTTTTTTCTCTAATTATGTATGGACGCATAATTCTTTGTGCATTATGTCAAAAAAGATTTAATTTCCTGTCTTCTTCACATTGTAATGTTGAAAATGACGTATTCATTAAAAAGCCAGACATTTCACATTCAAAGTTTGATTATTCACCTCAAAAGAAAAAAAAGTAGCAATAGATGCTAAAAGAGTTGTTTATAAAAAAGGAAAAAGGAAGAGAAACAGTGGGTGGATCTTTGAAATTAAATTTTATTTATTTATTTATGGATCTTTAGAAAATTGCACCTTTTATTAATTTGGCAAGAAAGCACTTTAGATGTGGGGGCTTTAATTGAGAGCAACGTGAGATAACTCATAGAAAAATAGAAAAAAGAGTGCAGAAAGCTGCATGAGTCACAAGTGCTACTTACTTTTGGCTTTTGATCTCTATAATGTCGAGACAATGATTTCAAATATCATGGCATGAATATGATTTTTTTATATTTAATATGATTTTAGATACTAAGTTTATCTTGAGTTTAAGTTTTAAAAATGAAAAAAAAAACCCTACTAAATCGTATTTCTTCTTTTTGTGCACCTTATGCATTGTGCATGTGATACAGATTCAAATAAATTAGAGACGTAAAATAAATATCGAGTACTAAACGAGAAATTAAAAAGAAAACATGGTATATAGCGAAGAGGGTGATGATACTGATGGATGTGCCCATAATCCTACCCTACTCCTAACCCAAGCATGGGTTGTAATACAATGAACATATCACCTCAAAAGCTGTCTTACCTTTTTCAATTTCATCATGTTGAAAAAGTCATATATATATTCAACTAAAAATAGTTCATGAGCTCTTAACCTATGGTGTCTTTAATTATGTCATTAGCTAGGTGTAAACTAGCATGCTAATTAAATTGTAATCCTCTTATCTTTACAGAAAGTTGATAGAGAAATAAAGAGGGAAATACATGAACAAAAGAATACCTTCTACTTGGACATAACTAGACAATAAATGTGTACATAAATACTAGTAAACCCTTTTATGAAAGTTGTGAATAGTAGATTGAGATTGTTTTAAATTCCAAGAAGGAAATGTCACGTAGCACAACATTCTCCTCAATCTAAAAGACGTTGATTTTACGTTGTCCTATTATTAGGGGGCACATGCATTACTTTTTTGAAAAAAAATAATTCCCGATCACTTCGATTTACTCTACAATTTTTTTACCGAGGCTATTCGAGCGGTTTATTATTGATTTGATATAAAAATTAAGATAACAAATACTATGAATAGTTTTAGAAAATGATAATAATTAATAATAGGAATAAATTAAAAATTAATTATTTTTTTATTTTATGAATAAATATTATAGTATAACGGATAAATAAAAATAATTAGAAAAGTAGTAGAAATTTTTTACCTTGAATTACGGCGGTAAAAACACTAAAAAGTGAGTGACGTGGCTGAAAAAGATAGACAACGTGGGTTGTAGGGAGAACGTAACAAAAAGTCTTATATCACGCGCCTACGACTTCCCTTGAAGTGCACGCTCATGCAGTTTCGCTTTCCAGCCTTTCCTAAACCATAGTGGAAAGAGTTTGGATAAAATTCTTCCGCTCTTAATTTAATTATATTATATTATGCTTAATTGTGAGATGGTAATATAGTGAAGTGTATATTAACATCTAAAGTATTATGAGCAGACGATTGACTAAGATTAATGCAAATTTATTACGATAGGCTTTGGTCAATTCTAATAATATTGCGAACGAGAGGAGAAATAATGTGAAGTAGTTTATGTTGGACGTTGTTATTATATATAAACTTGAAACAATATATCATTACTAAATACTTGGAAACCCTATTCTTCAGTCTATCTGTTATTAAAATACATATTTAAAAGTATAATCACCTTAATTTTAATTATCTTTTCTACATTTTACTTTGTTGATGTTATCAAGATTAGATCGTAACAAGATTTTCTTGACATAAGAATAAAGATATTGTGGTCTCGATTAGTGAATTACTTAATACTGAGCTCTTCTTTTTTTTCCTAGTAAGAAGTACTTAATATTTTGGTAAAACCAAAAGCTCTTTCCCCAAATACAGAAGCACCGTCTTCGATTTTCTACCGATTGAGTTTTTGTCCTTTTTCTCTATAATTTTTCTTTTTATTTTCGAAAAAACTAAACTCTTTAAAACTAGCTACAAAGATGATTGCTTTTGAGTAGTTTTGACTAAAAAAAATTAGTAAGAAGGTAAGAGACATAACATTCGATCCAAATTCAAGTGGAAAGGAAGCATTCATTCTTTTTACATAATTACTGAATATTTTATCCATTCCAAATTAATTTAGTTTTTGATAATTTTTTCAATGTTAAAAAAATAGTTGAATTGTTCAAAGTTACGTTAAAGATAAATGTTTGAAATTTTTTTCATGTTTTATATTTTCTAGAAGATAAATTATACTACATATTTATGGCTTCATAATGGACAATAGAGCAAAGTATGGTTTAAATTTTTATTTTTGAATATTTTTCTTAATATGTATATTACCTTACAAATCAAGTTAAAATAAGATGAAGGAGTAGTTTAGTACTCCTGTTAACTTTTTTCTTGTGATATTCTATGTGTCTGATACTCGTATTAGATCTATTAAATTTGAATTTACGATGAGAAACCTTTTTTTACGTAATTGTTGAAATGCTTGCGTATAATACTTTAGAAAATTTTTCTACGATCTCATCTTAAAATGATGACATATTATTGAAAGAATCAGAAGAAGTTAATTAATGTAATCATTTTTTTTATCATGGCTGTTAATTCTTATTACGAAATCTAAAAGGTTTAATCACTCATTTGATCAATTTGAGAAATGGGACCCTATATCACCAACAATATTCAAATGCTCGTCAAAATTACTAATAAATACGAAATTAGGCACCTCAATTTGGCTTTATACATAATTTTCAAGTCAAAGAACAATTTCAAAGATTTTTGTAACAGTAAATACTAATAAAACATTCTAATGACATTTTATTTTAGCAATTTAATTTGTTTCAATATTATTACACCTAGATAGCTGCTTTGAAAATGAAAGAGAACTTTGAACATACAATATTTTATTATCACCATTGACCATTGACCAAAATAGTTTCACTTAAACTGATTATTGTATATAATTTATTAGGCTTTCTTTTTCCTTGTCGATGACTTGAAACAATTTGAAGATAAAATCTTTGCTATAGATTTTAATTTTAAGCTTATGTTACCACATACTTAAAAAAAAAAAAAAAAGGACTTATCAACAATTTTCAATTATTTTCATGTGGTCAAACTATATACTATACCATGTGCACATATTTTTAAAAAAATAGACGTTATTATCAAATATTATAAAGTATTCCATAAAGTCCATCTACGTAAATTCATAAGTTTTGGATAGCCGTAAAAATTACGTACTATATATGTACTATAGTTAACGCATGGGGTGCAACCGCATGCTCGTATATATGTCTATGAGTAGGCCCATGCATATATAAATGATTTTGAGTTTTAATTACTCCGATATACATGTCAATTTAAAAACAAATTAAACTTTAAATTATCTTTTATCTATTATAATAAGTAACTTAACTTATTTTTAAGTTTAAGTATTAATTTCATTTAATTTGTGGATAGTTATTTATAAATATTACATGTACATTCAAAATTTAAAATATATGATCATCAGTTTTTTTAAATAATATTAAATTAATGTAAAATAATACTAGATGGATTCAAGCGAACCTGTATATATCTTATCGTCTAGGTGCCTAGGTCCACGCTTGAGTGACCTGATTGGATAAGAAAGTTATATTGACAATGTATATAACTTAGCTTATTAAGCTTTTAAGATAGTTACAAGTAAATTATCATGAAAAACATTAAGTGGTTACCAGATATAAAAATAGTATAAGTAATTAACTAGCTTGTTATAATATGTTTGAACTATTAATTATACACTATCGATGTATATCATTAAATTCTGTATTTTTTTAAATTCATTTCGAAAGGAAATGATTTGATAAGGATCCAAAGTTAGAAATTGTATGATAATACATTTCATCGATTTGATTTGATTAGTCGACTTGAACCATCTGATTTCTTATTCAAAAAATAGGACAAGAAGTCAAAGTATAAGAATATTAGGGAATCAAATCCTTACCAATAGGACAAAAGTTTAAATAAGCAATCAACTAATTAGCTACTAAAATTCTATAACTATTTGTCAACCATACTGAACTTGGAGATAAATATATATTTAATTGATCAAAATATGTCACAGTTAAAATACTCCATTGCAAAAAGCAACATGCATGTGTGTTTCTATCACGTAGCTTAGCTACATGCATGAAAAAACCAAACATAATGTTAGTTTGATTTGCTTGTCAACACTGAGGGAACTGATCAATCTAAGTTTACAAGACACGATAGCTAGCAAATTAGAACACTTCCATTTGTTGTATCCCTTGTTTCCATTATTCTTTGTCTCAAACTTTGATATTTTTCCCTTTAGAAATACTAAAATATTCTAAAATAATATTAGTTCTGTTTGATGATTAAGGAAATTGCTAGTTTTGGACTGGAATTTGTAGTGTTTTCCTTAGAGTTCGAGACACTTGTGGCCCTCTCTCCATAATACTTTGTTCTCTGGACAAAATTATTATGTTCTTGGCCAGCTAATATATCATGTTCTTTTGCCCTTTTTGCTGTCTCATTTTTGTTCTTTTAATATATAAGCATAATTAGAACGCGATTCAAAAAAAATTAGCATGATCATATACAAAAATCATGACATGCATAAATAAAAAATACACATTACACGTACAGTAATAATTTGAATTTGATTAATCAAACACAAACTTAAATCGATTGAAAAAAATCATATTTTTATCGGCTAATTTTGTCACTCTTTTATTAATTTTAATAATTGACATGGGGTAGATGAAAAAAAATGTTAACATCTTCATTTAATGCTATAATAATGACTTATATTACTACTGGTGGGGGAGGGGTGGAAGGGAATAATTTCCAAAAACATACTAACATCTTCAATAGGTACACGATCATATCTACTTTTCTTTATATATATATATATATATATATATATATATATTCATATAATAACATTGTAATTAAGAAGGAGACATCAATGTCAAGTTAATAATCAATGTAATACGACAAGTGAATGTTCATGGACTGCTTATGATAATACTTAATTCCACGTTGACTTATCCCTTAATAAGTAAGCAATTATATAAACTTATAAGACATTTACCATGCATATGTACTGTACCAATATGTTTACTGTATATCGTCTAAAGTGAATAAAAGTTCTTTAATTATTACACCATCAATTTATAAAATTTAAATTTATATGTCGATATTTATACGTATACACACAATCATTTATCATAATATACATTATACAATGTGTAGACACATATTAATCTCACACTCACACGTGAGCAAAGACAATGGAGGGTCCATTTTCATGTGTCTGCCCATGCCTTGGACATGTGCATGAGATATATTAGGGCTTTGGGAGAGAAAAAGTGACTCAAGCCAAATATGCATATATTGGCATTTATGGTATTATTGCAATTTGTGGGGTGGAGTAAGATGTATAAAACTCGATTCAAGATTTAGACTCCACGAATTCAATCTTTTGAAAACTGTACTATATATAGTACTATTTTTTAAATTATGCATTCGAAATATTTGTTGAAATTTACTATAAATCAATTAACTTTCAATAAACATGTTAGATTTTCGATAAAACTTCGTTGCTAACATCTTTAACAAGTGATTTTCTAACAAAATAACTATCGAACTGATTTGTAATAGTGTATGTTTGTGTCAAAAATATTGAGTTCAAAATGTAAAATCCATTGAGTTGTTGTTATGGTGGAGTGAGGGGGGGTGAGGGCACAAGGGCAGGGCCGAAGCCATCATATATTGTCGGGGGATTCATCTGAATCATTTTCGGTGAAAAATTATATTATTTATATTTGATTAAAATATTTTATATATATATAATAGATATTGAATCTTCTTTGATTAATTTGTATCTTTACTTCTCCAAATTTTGAACCCCTCAATAAAATTCTGCCTCTGTCACTGCTCGATGGTGGGAAAGGAGGCTTTGGAGAAGATAATTAAAGTAAGTAAAGGTAGGGAGGGGCCTATATATGTGGGGTGAGAATGAAATTTGGCAGACTTTTGTGGACTTTTGTGGTTACTCATTTTATGGCTTTTTCCTTGTTTTTATGTGAAAGGAGGAAGGAATAATAGACCTCTTGATTAATTGCTTCTCTTTTCATTTTCCTCTTGCCTTTGTCCCACTTTTTATTTTTTTATATTTTTTGGCACAGCTAATTAATTTTCCTACCTAGCAAAGAATGTGTGTGGCGGAGATTTTGGTGCCCACCAAACACGTCCCTACCCCTCTTTTAGAATTACATGAAAAAGCTTAGAGTCATTCTATTTATCTTCCAACATATATAACAATATTATTATATTTTCTTCATTTTCAAAGTTTATATAATTGAGATGAGAGTTTTTCGAAAATAATCTCTTTATCTCTATGAGGTAGTGATAAGATCTGCGTGTATTTTAACCTTTTCATACCCCACTTGTGGGATTTCACTGTTGTTATTGTCGTCGTCTAAAGTTTATATAAGTACCTCAAGAAAAAGAGAAAAAACACTTTCAAATTCTTCATTTTTTTTAATTTGGGGGAGAATGTTTATGCTTTTAGGTACAAGCTAACGCTTCTTTTTCTTTAATCAAGCAAAAAAATAACATTCACTTTTTTTTTTCAAACTAATAAATTTAAAGATATGATGTTGATATCGAAGTATTTGTTAAATCTTGAGCAATCAAAATTTTAGGCTATTAAAAAAAGCTTCCACGTTGTTTCTTTTATGTCTTTTAATTAAATAATGCATTTTTTTTCTCATGCAATTTATCCATACTTTTCAATTGTATTTAATAACAAGAATAATTAACTAAAGTTGCATAATTAGCTTATGTAACTTTGTACATCTAGTCATTTATGGTAAGGAACCCCATCACGTGAAAGAGGAAGAAAATGGAGGACAAAGTTAATTAATTTTGAATACTATAATTAAATAAAAAACATTGGAAATTAATGAATGGTTAATGTTATTCCAAGAGAAAACAAACATATGATTGTGTCCTCGTGTGCGTGGCTTTATTCTCTTCTAGGAGCCCATCTTCCTAATTCTAACGATTTGACGTAACTACATATATATTCTATAGTAAAATAGATTAATTATATATTATGAAATACAAACGGATTTAAAATTTAAATTTAATGGGCTATATAGATTTAGTGTTACGTTTGTTAAAATTATAGATTCAGATATAAGAAAAGATGATGTCAAGTCATATCGAAGCTCATCCATATCGATCGCTTTTATGATTTTTGTGTGCAATATGATATGCTAATACAAGTGAGAGTTGGACATATATAGAAAATCTAAGGCATATATATGTATATACGAATAAATGTAAGCAAACAAATAAGAGTTAAAGAAATGAATGATAGAGAGATATATAGTGATGGAGTAAGTAATTTTGTGAGAAAGAGATAGGAAAGAAGTGTCACAATCTGTGTAGCTTAAACTACAGACATGGGTTGATCTCCTTTTGGGACCATTTAAGAATTTGAGAGAGACTTCAATTGCCTACATTTTAATTATTTTCTTTTAAAAAAATGGTTTGACAATAAATCCTAAACCTTTCGATGCAATTTTTTTTTTATAAATGTGATGTTCAAACTCACTTCTGAGTATTTTATCTTATTTAATTGTGTGCCTGCAATCTTTTATGCGTACTGAAACAAATATTGAGTAACTTTATGTACCTTTAAGATCTAAACAGATGAAAGAAATCATCATTTTTTCTTTGCCAAAATCTAAACACCAATTCTTTCACAATTTCTACTTTAATCTGTTCATTGACTATTGGACCATATCGCTAAAACTAGGTCAAAATCATAAGATCATCTATCGTGATTATAATCTCAAGATTAATATATTATGAGTTCACTTTATTTTTGATCCAAATGATCCCTTAATTGATTACATGACCCACTCTTTTTTTGCTTATTTTATAAAAGTAGTTATAATTTCACAAACGATACATGTCGAAAGTATTCAGTATCACTGGTTGGTCTATTTTGGTCCCAAAATAGTTGGCGCATGATGTAACAACAACAATCTTCATGTGATGAACTTTTTTGGCTATAGTATACCATACAAAATTAACTTCATTTTCCCCCTTTCTCTTATTTTTCTGCTTTGAGTTATTTTGTTAGAGCTGGACCAAAAGAAAAAATGATTATCTGGCAATATATGTGGGACTGTTTTTGTAAGATTGCAGGACCAAGAATGGTGTGATAGGTCCTAGTGTATGTATGTAGTCAGTCATTCATTCTTACTTTTTCTGATCTCTGACCATTTTGAGTTTGGTTCACGACTTTCAGTATGCTATGAGTACAAGAGAGTTCCAAATATTGTGCGGAATGATTGTTGGGCGTATTAATTAATTAGGCGAACAAAGCTCGATATTGATAGTTAAAAAGATTGGAATAGTTATAAATATATATAAGTGAATGATATAATCTTATTGATGTGAGGTTTTAGACTTGATTCAAACCATCATGTTATAAGAGTATTTTTGAATTGACATATAGCCGTTATCAGAAAAAATGGTTTGACGAGACAAGTAATGATTCATACATTAATTGACCCGTGAATCATGATCTTAGTTCGAGAGAAATAATATTGTTAAATGTGTGAACAAAATTTCACGTAGAACTATCAATTATTTACATTAAGTCATCTTTATCCTTTAGGCGTTGTAAGTGTGAGTTTTAAACTATAAAGCTAGAGCGAAAGAAGTATTCATGTCTCATAGAGGTCCGATTAATTAGCTCCTTGTACATGCATCATAATATCTGTTTGATATATTAATGATCGACATTTTCAGAGTGTATTTATGGCAAACTTGGTGTATGTGATAAAAACTGAATGTGAAATTGATGTGGTTTGTGGTCCAATTTTGATTTGTGGCCACAAATAGAAGTGATACATGTATACAGTAATAATTGAATTGGTCATTTGGCTCTTATCCACGAGTCTTGGTTGACAAATTTTCTAAAAAATTAAATGTATACCTGGACCTGTTCATGTGCTTTCCCTTCTTCATTCTGTCATGTATATTTAACTACAAAATACAATAGTACACCTAAAAGTGGTCACAGAAATTAACATAGAGTTCTATTTTGGTCCCCCTATTACTGACTACAATAGTAAATGCTTCATGACTTATTGGCTAAAAAGTTTAGCATTCACTATGTATATATATGATACGAAAAAAAAATTGTTACACATAATTTCTAACATAAGCAGTGTAGTCTTGTGACTTACGAGATACTCGTTGAAATCTTTTTTAATGTAATAATACAAATACATGCACAATCTCATGTATTAGATAGAAAATGAGGGAGATTTGGGTTCAAATGCTTTGTGAAATGAGGTTGGACCAAATTTATCTGGACCAGCTATACAAACAGACAAGAATATTGTGTGACAAATGTAAGCCCAAGCCCATATCAAACCAAAGGCTTCCCTCTTTGATTTTAGTGGGCCTCAAAACTTGGACTTCATGTACGGTGGCCCAATTACAAGTGAAGAGCCCAACCACGTACATGTATCTGTCAAAACTAACTAATTGGTTAAAGATTTTTTAAACTCTTACGTTTAACATGATTTAATTAAAAATATGTCAATTATTTGAGGGTTAAAAAAAGGTATGTGGCTATGTGCAGTGCACTACACAATCAAAGTTGTAATTGAAGAGAAATGAATGCATTTGTCAACAAACTAGATTTATTACATGATTTTATAAGAAAAGTAGTATGAAAATAGTGAATTATGTTAGTACTTTATTCATATACTTTTGACTAATAATAATACCAAGTGGTTACAGAAAAAAGAAACAGAAAACTCATAGCAAAGAACCTTTGATTTGTGGACTTTGTATACAACAACATAACATGTTGAATGTTGTTACCAAAGTTACCAGAAATGATGTTCAAAACCTCAAGGTCGATGTAGTCTACAAAGCAGAAGATAGAGTTGATGAAGAAAACAACAGAAACATATTGTACCATCTTTGATTGTTATCTACATCTTAGTTAACAAATTCATATGATGTTTTCTGTTTTCACCTGCTAATCAAGGTTTGTCAACTCTTATTTATTTCTAAATGTGACAAGTCCCAAGTTCAATAACAAATACTATATTTTTATTATATTTAAGATAGAATGACAATGGTCATGAATGTAACTTTCTACTTATGTTGAGAGGCTAGATTTCACCAATAAAACAAACTATCCATATACCATCTGAAAAATAGCTAAACCATCAATCCTTAACCATATTTCTGTCTTTTTGGATAAAAATTGTATTTTCTTCTTAACAAAAAATAAAAAAGATTAGAATGTCAACAAAAGACATAGGAGTGATAGAAGAAGGAAATAGTTCAAGTTATACCAACAATGCTATTGAAGAAGATTCAAGCCTCTGCACTTCCCCCGAGACTGTCATCATCATTCAAAAGGTTTGTAAATTTCTTATATAGACAGACAAAAAACGAAAATTTTGTGTGATTAAAGATTTTTTTTGAATTTTATTATAGGTGATAGCAGAGGTGATCGGAACGTACTTTGTAATATTTATAGGATGTGGTTCAGTGGCAGTGAACAAAACATATGGTTCAGTAACATTTCCAGGAATATGTGTGGCATGGGGTTTAATTGTTATGGTCATGGTTTATTCTGTTGGACATATTTCTGGTGCACATTTTAATCCTGCTGTTACTATTGCCTTTGCACTCTTTAGGCATTTCCCCTTCAAACAGGTTTGTTTAATTCATTTATTTCTTTTTCCTTTTTCAAATGAATTAAGTTTGGTCTTTTTTGTAGGTGCCATTTTACATAATGGCACAATTGGTTGGGGCAATTCTTGGAAGTGGGACTTTGTATTTGCTGTTGGATTTGAAAACACAGGCATTTTTTGGAACAACCCCAGTCGGATCAAATCTTCAATCTTTGATTCTTGAATTCATCATTTCTTACCTATTGATGTTTGTCATTTCTGGTGTTGCTACTGACAATAGATCAGTAAGTAATTCTTAATTCTTACTTCCTTTTTTCATATTTATATCTTTTCTTCAAATTCACATTTTTTATTTTCAATAGATTGGAGAGCTAGCAGGAATTGCCATTGGAATGACAATACTCCTAAATGTTATAGTTGCAGGGTAATGTTTTTTTTCTCGCAAAAATATTCTAGTCTAAAATTAATCGGCTCAAGAAACATATTTTTGCAGGCCAGTATCAGGAGCATCAATGAACCCAGCAAGGAGTATTGGGCCAGCAATTGTAATGCATCAGTACAGAGGGCTTTGGGTTTACATAATTGGGCCTGTATTGGGTACTATAGCTGGTGCTTTCACTTATAACCTAATTAGGTTTACAGAAAAACCACTCAGAGAACTCACTAAAACTTCTACTTTTCTCAAGAGCATGTCCAGAACCCATGCTTAATTTACATTTTTCTCTCAGCCCTGTGCCTTTAAATCAAATAAACCCACTAGTGGCTTCTTAAGAGAAATTAGTATTAATAAAATAGTGACAATTTTTAAAGTCTTAGCTTATATTTATGTAGTTCATTTTTCTTCTAATTTTTTTATTGGGTATATGAAAGTGAAACCTTTAGTTTTTAAAATGTAAGGTACTGAAATTGAATTCATTGATTATTGTTGCTTCATTTAGTTACTTTCTTCTTTTATCATATACTCTAGTATGTTATGAATTTCATAACACATTAATTTAAAAAAAATAACACTCTTAAATTTGGCGCAAATTATTAGTTTTATTTGATAACGTTAAAAATATTCTTCTACTTAAAAAGCAGAAAGAAGAGTTGAAAATACTACCAAGTACCAAACTTGACAAGAATTTAAATGTGTATTTCATTCATATAGCAAAATTAAGGTATGTATATATTCAAGTTCAATCCATCAAACAGACAAGTGCTATTAAAACTGTCAATAATTAAGAAATAAAATTAATAATTCATATTAAATTTAGACGTGTTCCCTCTCTGCATATAAAATGTATGTAGTTAATGAGTCTCACAGGATGTTTGTGTTCATTAAAAGAATTTTCAGGCCGCTGTCAGTAATTTTTATACTTCAGTATTTACTTTCTTTCTCTGTTATTAACTAAACTATAATTATAAAGGACTTAATATACATTTAACTAAACAGTTCTGTAAATACTATAATTAGAAGAGAAAAAGACTATAATTAAGAAAACAGTTTTGTAATTTTGTCTCTGAATATAATCATGTGCCATGAAGTTCAGGTAATAATAATTAATTAATTTTAATAAAATAAATGAAAGTGAAACACATGGAGTCACATGACTTTTTGAAACTTTCACATGCATCATCACTTTCAATATATATCTTCTCACCGTCAATTAAAAATTATAATGACTTTCTATAACTACTATTGTTAAATAATAATATGACTCCAAATAATGAAAATAGAAAGAAAAAAAATATTACATCGCACCCATTCAGATGGATCCAACCCATAATAAAATTCATTTCTCCACTATTTATATTTGATGAATTAATTATATAATTTAATAATATATTGATAATTTAAGCAATGATGAATTAAATCAAAAAAAAAAATACTAACCAAGTCAAGCACTCATCATGTCTCCATCCATACAATTTCCATGCACCGACCTGAAAAGTCCACTTATATTTAATTTTTATTGAAATTGTTATTAATTTTTTTCATAGAAAAAATGATGTAGTCCATCACGGCCCGAAATTGGTGGCACACATTTTTCGACAATTAATAATTAAAAAAACACCTGAAACTCAACATGTCGGCAAAATTGAAACAAGCACATGCACTGTCTTCAAGAAAAACTGCGAATGTAAATTGTGATCAGAAGACCACATGGTGGGGCTAATTTCCAACACCATTTCATTTATTTAAGTTTCATATATGGTATTAATATTATTTTATTTTTCTTGGAGAGGTTTCCCTTCTCCTTCTTGAAACGTCTTTTTAATTTTTTAATATTATCTCTTTATTGTTCAGTTATTTCTAAAACTTATCTTTTGACTCAGAAGAACAAATTAAATGTATTAGAGTGGAGAGTAGGTCAATACAAATTCTTAAGGTTAGAGTTCCAATGCAGAGAATAATATAAGATGATGATTATTATATTCCTTTTGCATGCTATATATGTTAGGTCCAATAATATATATATTAATTCAAAAATATATGTTAATTCAATATTTTTGAGTTTATGATACTAATTTCTTTAATAGGAAAGCACTCTTCAAATTGGATTAATGCAATATGAATTTAAAATTCAACATTTTGAGTTTGAGACGCTGAATTAATGATAAGAATTTCTTTTAAGTTTGAGTATTGTTGGATATTTATTTTTAGTATAGTGGACAAGTAAAAATGAACGAAGAGAGTAAAATATTTGTCAAATTTTATGAAATTGGTGAGGGATAAGTAGATACATTTTGAAGAAGATAACATATTTAATAATGCGTTGCAATTTAGGATTGGACGACATCCTTTGCATCTCCTAATCTTCCCCAACGTAAGACTACAAAAGGAAGCTAAGAAACCAAAAAGAAGAAGAAAACAGAAAATGGAGAAAAAATATATCTTCTGTATTTAGTCAAAAAAAGAAAGAACTTTGACATAATTCCAACTGGCTAAAAGACAACTATGCCAACTATATATATACCCCTCTAATTATGTCACTCGTGGGTTTTATTTCTTAATAATATCTACATACATAAATATAAAAATGAATATAGCCATTTATATTGACCCCTTTAATTTTTTGTACGTTTCCTATTCATTTATTCAGCTTTTTAGCTTAAGGACATTAACAAACAAATGGAGAATTGAGCTTTTAAAAGTTTTTCCTCCAAGACACAATTCCATGGGGCCAATTTATTGTGCACAACGAAGACTTTTAGTTTATTTTGTTTCGAAATTTAATTTCTCCTGGGGTGTGTTTGGTACGAAAGGAAGTACAATATTATTTCTTGAAAATGTTTTGTTCAGAAAATAAATGAATTTTTTCCTTATCTTTTGATGTAATAGTGAAAACTATGGTGTAAATTTTATCTTTGAATATTTTTCTTAATATGTGTGTATTACTTTACAAATTCAATTATTTTGAAATTGAGAGAATACTAAATTATTTTTCAACTAATATGAAATTCTAATAGTGATACTCTATCTTTTAGCTTGGGATTTCAAATTCAAATCTTGAAAGCTAGCGTTTTAGCCCCGTCCTAATGTGTGGCTTTCTGAGGGCCTATATGCATTCACTGTAGATTGAGATCAGATTACTCGACACAGTAACAATTAATGTTAAAATAAAAATAACAAAAAAAGAATACACAAATAAGAACACAAATATTTTATATGAATCTTCAATTACTAAGTAATAGCTCTGTTGCTCACAAAATTAATCCCTTTAGATTAGTTAATTATTTAGACTTCAAATATTCACCGTAGCTACCCCTAGCTATGCCTCTCAGAATTCAAAAAAATTCAAAAAGAGCATCTTCTGTATGAATTAGTCAGAGCCAAATCAATTGTCGATTACTGCAAAGGACTAAATGACGATTCAACATTAATAAATCCTTGACCATATACATGTATGTATATTTTGTGAAATCAATGTAGTAGGACCACAATTAATGAAAAAATAAAAGAAAGAACATGGTCGGTTGAGACCAAAAATATTGAAATGAAATAAAATGAAGAAACTCATTGTTCATTTGATGGTGGCCGGAGACGGAGAAGCAAGACCCGATCACGGCCCGAAATTGGTGGCACACATTTTTCGACAATTAATAATTAAAAAAACACCTGAAACTCAACATGTCGGCAAAATTGAAACAAGCACATGCACTGTCTTCAAGAAAAACTGCGAATGTAAATTGTAACACTCAATTTGTTTGTCGTCTTTTGTTCTTGTTCTTTGTGTATCACAGTAACAAAATAGTACAATGTTTGGGCTAAAGTGTAACAAAATGATGATGCTTAAAACAAAAATTAAGTTTACAAAACAATGATGCAAAGCTTCCTTTTATATGATTTGAAACTATCCATCCTGATGCATACTTGATGATGTACACTATATATATTGAGGGTTTTTTAAATTTCATTTAATTAAAATCTCATGTATGTATAAGTATAATAATTAATAATCTAGCTAGTGCTATTCGATTTTCATTACTATATTTTGTCTCGTCTTTGGATACGATTTTCTCTTTAAATCAAAAATATTATTTTTGTCTCTCAATATATGTAAGAATAAATTAAAATATGTGTACACTTGTACTCCTCATATATCTCACTTAACAAATGAGCAAATTAAAATATATGTACATTCTGCGTTTCTCATATTTTAATTCACTTATGAAATTATATTAAGTATGTTATCGTTATCATATCCCTGTCTTGTTTCTTGACACAAGTACTTTGACCAATCAAAAACATACGTTTAGTATGAGCGAGTTTGATTTTATTAATTACAATATGCATGGGCCAACACGTAAATCGTTTGGATAAGATAACCTCACAGGATTTTTCTTACTATGAGCGCACCAATAAACTAAAGCTCATTATGATGAGCTGTCTTAACGAATTATTAATTAAAGTCCATCAATATGCAATAACAAATAAACAATGGTTATTGCCCTATGACATGTCGTGAAGTCTATATCTACAGGGGTCCTCTTATTTAACAGAATTAATATAATATTAGACAATTGTTCATCGCACTTTAAGCATGCTTGCTTTAATTTGCATACCTACCTTTTAAAAAAAGTTATTATGCATGCAAATGTTATTAGTATGCAATATGGATAGTAGATACTCATTTGGGAAAGTAAATAAAGTGAAAAGGAACATAATTACATGTAAAGTTCCCAAAATGAATCAAAACTAGTGAAGAACAAAAGTAAAAAACAATAAACATTACGTACACGACTATTTCCTCTACTCTTTATCTTTTTTTAATATATATATATAAAATATAGTATCACAAAGATATAATAACAATAATAAGAATTATGAGTTATTAATGGATATATATACCGGCCCCCACCCATTTTTTGGGCATAAAATAAACTTGAAAATGGATCACTGAGAATGACATTCCACCTTTATGAATAAAAATGTTGTCCTAATAACGCCTTCCAATAATGCAAAAATCATCATCTTTCTTATCCCTATAGGATCATAACATAAGCCCACTTTCTATTTTCTTTTTAGCATTTAATTATCATTTAATTAAATAAATACCTTTAACAATTTTATTTAGAAAAGGCAAATTCTATCATCCATTCAATGGCTCCACCATTAGAAAAGCTACTGGTCACACGATTCATTATTTCCCACCACGTATCTCAAAATCTAATTAGTCAATTATAGCTCTCCCTTTTTAGGTAGAAACTTTTTTCTTAGATTTGCTTATTTTTAGTGCTCATGATCTTCAATCATGTAACGATGAATGCAAATTCAGAATTTCACACTTTTATTATTTATAATTATTTTGAATTAATATGTAATAATAAGTTAATTTATATTATAACTATTTAATACTGCAATATATATTAGGAATTTGAGAAAAAATATTGAGTTTCGGCTTTTTACACGTAAGGGGTAAGGATTAAAGCACACATTGCATAGGCTGAACTAATCCTGACCGTTTGATCAAGAATATCAGAGGCCCACACCGTAAAGATTAGGTGGGGAAGGTTTAATGTGGGGCCCATCTTACACGTGGGCCAATGAGCAGAAGTAGACAAAAGGGGGAACATAAGCACATGATTACTGATGTACCCCCACAAGCACTGGATCATAAAGTTTTATCATAAATTGCACCTCTCTTCCTTCTATTTTTGTAATATTATACATTTCTTACTTTTTATTTTAATAAAAATATATTGCATGAATATCTTACTTCATGTTAATATATACTCAAAAGTCCTTTTCATAATGATACCTTTTAGGTGTAATAGCAAAAAGTAGTTGTAGAGGAAAGCTTAAAGAATGATTATTATCAAATAATCTTATGCAAGTTTTAAGAAATAATTTTTTTTGTTAAGAACTTTATAGTTTAAGATATATTGTAGAAACTCTTATAACTATAAAATATGCTATTAAATTTTAAAATAAAAAGTATTAAAACTAGTGGTTACTTTTAATTCAGAATGATCTAATAAAAAAATTACAATAATATATCGTGAAATAAAAAGAGATTTTTTTAGGTTCAATTTGCATTATTGACACCTATTTTCACTTATTTTTGTGCAAAAATAATTAGAAATAACTACATTTAAACAAAGACATATAATAAAATATTTAAGTTGGTTGAATTAAGAATATAAGGAAAAGAAAAATATGAAAAATAAATTATTTTTCTGATAAAATAGAAAATTGATTTAAGAAAGAGCGTAATTGTCTTCCTTGATCCAACTTCTTTTTTTCCAACAAAAAACAAAAGAAATATGTGAGCAAAGGTATCTTTTAATTGCATTGCATAATTAAGCTAGTTTGACCACATTTTATAAGTAGATTTTACAGATTTTTACTTTTAAATATTTATATGATCACTATTTGACCAGATTTTAAAATTTTAATTTTCAAATATTTTTAACGTCAAATATAATTTCAAACGTTTAAAATTTAAGTCTATAATCAAATATGAGCTAAAAACAATTTAATCTTCAAATATAATTTTAAACTTTTAAAATTTAAATTTCAAAATTCAAATTTATAGTCAAACACGAGCTAAATAAAAGGAAAGTGGGTCTAATTTACAAACTAGTTGGGACTTCTTTTATAATATTTCTAAGCTATAAGGATGTATCTGCAATTCAGTTTGGTTTAAGATCTAATTAATTATTTAAACCAAACCTAATTATTTGCATAAATTAAAATTTTCAATTAGACAATTTTTCAACGATTCATGTTCACTCCATTTAACTACAACGCTTGAGCAGTCCCCTTCTTCAAAGCAAAGTAGCGATTCTTCTGTACTCGACACACGTTTTCTCACATTTATTTCTCACTTTTCCTCAAAGTAATCCTCTCAATTTTGCTTCTCCTACAACCCCTTTTCGAGATTCTGTCTGTTTCTTCCTTAAAGACTGTAATTTTTTTGCTCTTTCCTATCTGTAAAATTTCATTTTTGGTCCATTTTGATGATGTTTATGTATGGAATAGTGAAAAGAGTTTATTTTTAACTGATGGGGTGTTGATTTTTTAAAATTTTGTTTTGCAGAATTTGAAGATTTAAGAAATGCAGATGATATCTATGGAGGTGCTTTAAAAAGGATCAGTTTTGAAATGGCAGGTGATATTGAAGAACCCTTTAGGCTTAGTTTTCAGGTAAAGTTTCTATCTTTTTTCTGAAAAAAAATTCCTAATAGATCTTACTCTTTGTTACTGTCATGTTGATATGCATTTCTTTGGTTAATTTCTTTTTTTCAAATTTATTTTTCTGTATTCTGAGGAGACGAGGGTTCCTCGGAAATCCTACCTCCCCAGACCCCACTTGTGGGATTTCACTAGGTATGTTGTTGTTGTTGTATTCTACTGATGAATTTGGTTGAAAAATCTGTGTTCTTGTGGTTTTAGTTAATTGGGATAAAAAAGTTGGAATATTTATGTTCATTGGTGTTCCTATGTGTTTGATTTAGATTCTTCAAGTATCAATTTATCTGTTCTAGGTGTTGAATATGATTAATTATGAATGAAGAGGATGCATAAAATCAGTTTCTATTAAATAAAGTTGAATTTTTTTCTAAGCGGTTTGAAGCGGTTACTAAATTTCTAGTAGTTCCTTTTTTGTTTTATTGACTTGAAAAACTCTTGTTTGTTACATCCCTTCATTCCTCGCTGAATATTTCAATGAGAAAAGGAAAAAAACTTTGTGCGTACTTCTGCGGGTGCAGTAGCAAGATCTCGCTGTCAATTCGAAAAATGGTGTATTCAGGATTTGAAGTTTATGGTTACTAAGACGACCTCTGATTAATATTTAATAATAACTGAGTTTGCAATCAAACAATTATAGGCATTTAGTGGATATTTTGATACGTATATAGGGTCTAGACAATAGTTATTGGATTTTCGTGTTGTGCTGGTGTCTTAGTTATGGATCCGTAACACTTTCACGAGATCATATAATTAATGTTGGGATGCATACTTGTTCATTGGTTGAGGCTTTGTTACAATGAACTTTTAGTGCAAGAGATTTTGAGAGTTTCATTATTTTATAAAATCGGCTGTATAAGGATGTAAGTATACTACTTGATACATTACTAATTAGGCCATTTGGGGAAATTGAAGATTTTCTATCCGAACAAAACCTGTTCTGCTTCCTGATATTAGTTACTTACCAAAATTGACAGGCAGATTCGTGGCAATCTGGATCTATTTCATTTGGTAGATTTGAGAATGAAACTTTATGTTGGGAGAGAAGGTCTTCTTTCACACATAATAGGTATCTTGAAGAGGTTGAGAAATACTCCAAGCCAGGTTCTGTAACTGAGAAGAAAGCATATTTTGAGGCGCGTTTTAGAAGGAAGGCACTTCTACGCCAGAGCTCATCAGAGGGGCAGAATGGGACCGAGTCTCAAGCTAGTGAAAATGATGGCCATGAGAATACAAGTTACGAGAGGGACTTTGAGCATGTTAATGACATTGGCCATTCTGCACGTTTTGTTGAAAATCATTATAGATCAGCCAATATACTGGAGAATGAAAAGTATCAAACTAGTGAAAATGATGTCACTGAAAATGAAGGCTATGCGGGGGACTTTGAGCATGTTGATGAAGCCGGCCATTCTGCACGTTTTAATGAAAATGTTGATAGATCAATCGATTTATTGAAGAATGGAAAATATCAAGCTAGTGAAAATGACGTCTCTGAGAATACAGGTTATGATGGTGACTTTGAACGAGTGAATGAGGTTGGTCATTCTGCACGCTTCGAGGATAGTCTTGATGGATCAAACAATGGAGACATCGAAGTCATAGAATGTGTCAGAGAAGATGGTATAATTCTCCATTGTGGACCCCAGACTGAGCATTCTACCAACAGTTCTGATGTTCTTCAGAGTGTTCCTGAACATGCGGAAGCTGAAGCAAATTTTCATCTCAATGTTGGAAATTCAACTTTTGATGATGATCCTAAACCTGAGACTGAAGTAAAAGAGAAACTAGAGGGCCAAGATAGCAGTATGGAATTCTCATCAAACTCAGTTGATCTATCCTCTAATGCTCACACCACTGGAAAAGATGGTAGTGTTAGTTCAGAACGTCAACGAAGTTCATCTGTGAAGGTACACCTTTTGTAGCATTTGTAACCATTAATCTTCTAGCAGTCACCCATCTTGCTTGCTGACTGTATTAAGCTACTTTCAACAATTGCATTGGAGTCTTATTCGAGAGCAGAAAATTCCGCCCCTTTATGTAGTCTTTCTTATGCCCATAATGCAGGTGAGGACTGCATCTCAATCTAGAGACACAAAATCTAGGATATTGTCCCAAGTTAGTGTTGCTAGTGGCAAGGGGACAATCTCTAAACAAGCATATAAAGACATGCCAAGAAAACCAAATAGAAGGCATAGTGATGTTTTTTTGACACAAAGGGGAGAAAAACCCAGATTAAATGCTCCTGGTGCTCTTTTGCGTCCAACAACCAGAATGCCAAAACCAGAGGTTTGTATCAGATTTAGATTAGTTATCTTCAAATTTTAATGCAGATAAGTAAACTTGCTGTTTCAATGCTTGTGGAATTATTGCTCAACTTCCTTTCTTGGTCAGATAGTTCTTCAGTAATTCTTAAATTGATTATCGATTTATGGTAACAATACCTTGCTTTATACAGGTTTGTTCTGGTTCGAAATTTAATGTTCTTAATCAACAGAAAAGGTATGCTTCTTAATAATGTCATCCATGTTGGAAATTTAGGATATTTTGGTTGCACTGATTCATACTAGTTTTCCCAATCTCATTTGTTATTTAATGATGTAGCACTGGACAACGGCCAAGAGAGAGAAAGGCCACCCCTTCTCGTGCTTCCTGTACAGAGAAAGTTAGTCATAGAGTGCACCAAAGTGTGAACAGGTATATATTGTGGATAAATTGTGAGCTTTGACTGCGCATTCTGTTCGTCAACATTTATCTCATACATGTTATTGTTGTACAGGGATAAGCAAAGTGTAAATTCATGTAAGCCAAGCATGAAACAGAATGGATCTGGTTTCCTTTTCAAAAGTGAAGAGCGCGCCAAGAAAAGGAAAGAGGTAAGGACTGGTTTCTTGCATCAAATTTTGAAGTTTGAAACTCATATATAGTCTAAATAAAGTTTTTGGTATTGATTTCAGTTCCTTATGAAGTTAGAGGAGAAAATGCATGCTGTAGAGGAAGAAAAACATCAGCTCCAAGCAAGAACTCAGGTAATAAAGTAGGGCAATGATTCTTTTGACTGTTGGAAACAGGTTTTTATTAATATAGAGAATCATTAGACTGGTTTCTGTTGATGCTAGCTCTAAAAGGTCTTGGGATATATTCTGTTAGGTTTTCTTCTGTTATCTCTATCTATTTGGAACTTGCAATATATGTCATTTGAGCTATGAGTTAGATGAAAGTTTCTGTTGGTCAGTAGCTATAATGAATGACATTTTGATTTGCTTTGGTGATATCTGTAGGTAAAGAAAGAAGCAGAGATAAAACAGCTACGGAGAAGTCTCAATTTCAAAGCAACTCCCATGCCTGCTTTCTACCATGAACCTGGTCGCCGGTCCGACAGAAACAAGGTATTAACAAGTCAGCTTTCTGTTTCTCAACTGTATTCTCCTCTTATGTTCTATTTTCCTATGTTGAAATGAGGATGCATCAAAACCTTACACTTCAGCATAGCGTTGTCAGTTCTCACTTGAAAGTAAAACTTGAGAAAATATGCTTACAAGTTGTTTTACTGGTTATAGTAGAAGTACTTCCCTGTCATTTTATGACTCATATCCTGTTTCTTAGACAAGCAATTTTACCTTTCTAAAAATTAAAACCAAAAATAAGAGAAGGAATAGAAAAGTTCTCTCTCTCTATCCTTGATCAAGGACAACATTGACACTAAATCTCGAAATAGAGAACTTTTGTGCCTTCGTCCTCCTATATGATTACCTTTAGGGCCCGTGGTTAGGAGCATACTTTCTTGGGACTCTTTTTAGTTTCGATCTCGTTAAGTGTGGGTGATAAAGGTGCATACAAGGAACAGGTTTGGTTCAAAGTAAGCTTGCTCATCTTAGAAAGGCTTTGGGATGTGCTAGCCGTTAATTTCTGGAATGGCATGGTTGGAAGCTTCTGACTTTCTAACATTTTCTCTCAAGACCAAAAGCTAAATGTGTTGTGAATGTTACCCTTTCATATGGATGAGAGTAATATGAGAAAAATATCTTGCTAATTATCTGTCAGGCTATTCCCTTATGAGAGTGTTCACTTGTTCATCAGTTCGTCTTCATCCTTGTCCTCCTAATAAGTGATTATTTTTTCCTCCCGCTTGAATGGAACAAATCATATAACTTGTTGCTTTGATTAATTTTTCAGGAGTTAGCAAGTAAAACTAAACCAAGTAAATCACAAAGCAGTCGTTCAAGGGCAGAAATTGATAACAGATGTTCCACCAACGAACATCTAAACATGGCTGATTCACCACAGGTTTCAGAAGTAACCAATCATCCTTCAGCAGAGTTATCAGACAGCAGCGTGCCATCTTCAGCTCCAACAAGCAAAACATCCCATCATACCCAACCAAATAGAACCGTTGCTCCAAAGAAAGAACAAGAGAAAGTGCAGGTCCTGAACCCTCCAAGACCGAGAACAGCAGATGCATACAAGAGGAACAAGGGCTTCAAAGCTGAAGAGAAAACAAAGGTGGTTGCGCGACAAACAGGAAACAATGCAATGAGAAAGGATGTTAGAAGTGTTGACTTGAGCCATAGTACAAGAGTGGGTCGTTTAGCTGTTGGTGTTGCTTCCTAGACACATCAGCTTCTGTGCCTTTTAAGACTCGTCGTGTTTGCAAGGTGGACCAAATATGAAGGTAGCATGGTGAGCTAGCTAAGTCAGATTGTAATGTGTGTTCTCTCATATTGTCAACATAGCAAAGGCAATTGATCTCGTATTTGAGACGATATACTTAGTGTGTAGGTTAGCATGTCTGTTAGATATGCTGCATGTAATTATGCCTAGTTCGGATAGATAATAATTATGGACCTCTTTAAGCCAAGTTCTTGAAATACCATAAATGCTATGCTATTAACTTTGCGTAAGATGTTAAGTTGCAGTGCTCCTGTTAATGTTTCAAGACTGAATCTCTCTTTGACCAAATGTTTCAAAGATTGGTATGGCAAGTCTCAAGACAAAATCCAGAAGAATATTACAAGTTATGCAACTTGGTGGGATTCATTTGTCTTGAAGAATGGTCTCGGTACATTAAACTTCCATAAACATGGGGTTTAGAAAGGCTCGGACCACAAGAGTTTGTGGTGACGGCCTATCCTAAGTAGGTAGCCTTACTCTCGCTATATGTAAGGTCTAGAAAGGACTGAACCATGACGACCTATCCTAAGGGGAGAGGAATAGAAAAAGGAGAAGGCCAACCCTGTTTTTCTCATTTTTTATATTATCATTGTGAATCATAAAATAATGGGACCACCATTGTTGGTAGTTGATTGGTATCTCTCATATAGACCAGTCACTAAGGCACAGCCGCTCATTTCTTCTAATTAAAAATGCATGTACTTTATAATCTATTATTAACTTATATTATTGCTTAATGACTAAAGAGTCATCATGCCATAATTTGAGATTAATTAACATGATATGTTTGCCAATCTGACTCAAAAAATTGCAAACCATAGAGGAAAAAACGAATATTATATGAGATTGTGACCTTTTAACATCTTAAGCTACCAGACGAAATATCACTCTCTTTTGATGGCCATATAAATCCCTCACAGCCTGTTATTAGTTTGTGTTTTATTTCTTCAACCATTAATTTACCACCAGAAAGTCGTCCTATTTTTTTTTTCTTTTTAGAGCAAAATACATACTTTAAAATATTTTATTTGAATCGAAGGAGTATGAGAAATAAAATCTCATACTAAGCTATCATATAATTCGATTGTCAATGTATATATTGTAGAAGGTTGTTTTTATTATTATTTTTTTCTAGTAATAAACAAACAAAACACAAAAATTGCAAAGTAAAAAGAAAGGAAGAAAACAACAAAAAAAGGCGGTGTCATTGGAGAAATTAAAAGGCAAAGGAAGTGATGCAACTAGCATGAATTTTTTGGTAAAGAAGAAGCTACTTGTTCAAAGAGGATCAAAATTAGGTGGTGGTTATGATCTTGTACAAGTCTATGTGGTAGAATTGATGAGATTTAAGTTAAAGATTTCAAATCAAAATTTTATTTTTAAAAAAATTATTTATTTAATTCACGAGTTTTATATTAAGATTATTTTGTACTATACTTGATGCAATTTCAAATGTGCATTTCACAAAAAACGTTTTTCTATCAACTGTGTATTCAAATTAATCAAGTCAGTATATTACATATACTAAATAAAATACCAAAAAAGAAGCAACCATTATTGACCTCATTACTAGAAGGGTCCAAATGTCCATTTGTAAGTGTATGTAAATATATCCAGAATATTCCTTCTTGTAATACAAATCATCAAGTTTATTAGGAAAAATACAATAAATGAAGAACGATATAGAAGAATCTTGTTGCCAAACGTAAATGCCAAATTGCCCCTCTTTTGCTCGTTTTGGAATCAAGTGGAATTTTATTAAAATTAAGTTATGCTTCTACGTAAAAAACTCCTTACGAATTACATTTTCTAAACTCTCATTTCTCGTCAAACAAAATTACATATTCGTTTTTAAAAAAAACAACGACGTCACCTTCTGCGTAAATAATCATGTCAACTAAGGATTTAATCATGTTTATGTTTTATGCCATTTGGAAACACAGTCATCCATATAATATATATCACTTCCACCGCTTTGTTCATAGAAGAAAAAAAAAATTAAACAGACAAATTCCCTTGTTCATAGTAAAATAAAAAACAGAGAAAAAAAATGGAACTGATGATCGTCAATAAGACATAAAAATCCTAACAACAACTCCAAAACACAATCTAATCAAATTGTTTCCCACTACTAATTACATCAAAATTCACTCATACAACATAAAGCAATAAGCTAATAGTGATGATCATATTGTTCTTCCAGGTGGTTTTTGATGCTGAAGATTGATCGCGATCAGAATGAGGAGGCTTCCTATAATAATATGGAAACCAAGGCACAATTGGTTCTGGTGGTGGTGGTGCTTCACCACTCCCATAATCAGGCGGAGAATTCGGATATGGATAGGTGGTTGATGGAGGATTTGGGACATATCCACCTTGTGGGGGTGCCGGAGGAGGGTTGTTTCCGGCAGGGCCGGTCGGTGGTGGATAACAAGGGTAAGCACACTCTTGGGATGTGATTCTTGCCGGAAAGTTGAGTGTTACAAGTGAGAGAAAATAGAGTAGTGTGAATTTAGAAACCATGTTTTGTGTTGTCTAAAGAAATGAAAAGAAGGGTATTAAGGAAGTCAAGTAGAGCTTATGTTGGTTGGTTGGGGGGAGGGGTGTTCAAGATTGTAGAAATAAATGGAAGGAAAAAGGAAAGGGGAAATGAAAGAAAACAAAGGGTATTAAGGGAATAAAGTAGAGATTATGTTGGTTGGGTGGGGGTGGGGGTGGGGTGTGTCCAAAGGCCAACTGGGCTCCTAGGTCAGGACGTAAAGGCGAACTAAGCTCCTAGGTAAAGGCAAACTGGGCTTCTAGGTCAGGACGTCTTGGGAGTGGGGGTGGGGTTAGTATTTCAAGATTGTAGAAAGAAATGGAAGGAGAAAGGAAAGGAAAAATGAGAAGAAAAATGAAGTAGAAATTTTGTTAATGGACTTTTGAGGGTGTTTTGCTTAAGATGAAGGAAAGAGGCAAAAAGAGGCAAAAAAGTATGCAACAAAAGCAAAAGAGGTTTTAGGCCACTTTGTATAGCAAGTCTTTTGATAAATTAGGTGGAAGAATCAAGAATATTGTACACCATGCATATGTTTTATTTGGTTATTTATTCAATATTAGGTGGCTCAAGTAATTTTAAAATAAGAAATATCTGTTAAGGAGGTATCTTTTTGGTGAATATGTAGTTT
Source organism: Solanum virginianum (assembly GCA_000787875.1). Taxonomy (NCBI): domain Eukaryota; kingdom Viridiplantae; phylum Streptophyta; class Magnoliopsida; order Solanales; family Solanaceae; genus Solanum; species Solanum virginianum. The sequence continues at coordinate 48,666 of DF357782.1, forward strand.
AATAAGGATAAAATTTGATGATAAGATTAGGTGATAGGGATGTTTTTTTCATCACTCTCTTGTGGAAACTTCATAGCCACTTAGTGGTTAAAATATGACAAACTCTCTAGAGCCCACAAATATGATAAAAACTCACAAATAGTTCTTTTTCGAGTTTTGTAATTAAAAATAAATTACTATCTTGAAGGTTGAAATTTTAACTTTTGTGATAATAACTATTTTTAGTTTTATAATTGAAAAATTATTGTTTAATATTCTCAATTTTTGGTGAAAAGATAAAGTTGATATTGTTGTTGTTCTATCTGTTTTAGTAAAGTAATTACAAAATTTACTTGTATTTGCTCAATTATTCACAATTTTTACCAGACTGACCATGACATTGTCTTCCCTCTACCTATATGGCTACATTATATTATTTTATCAAATTATTGGTACTTTTTTATTCACTTTTATCCTAAATAATAAATTGCCAACCCATTTTGTAGCAAGCTAGGAAAATAGAGAGGGGACACAACTCAACTTGGAAATTTCTCAAAAATGGGAATTCTTTCAAAACCATAATGTACTCGATTTCACATTAATAATAATAATAATAATAACAATAATAATAATTCAAAGTCACAACTCGAGATTTGAAATAATTTTCTTGGATCTTGTTTAGTTTTTCCTTTGAATATCGTAAAGTACTCCTTTATATATCTTGAAAACAAATCATGCCCTAAATGCCTTGTCCTTCTTCCAATTCTCCCTATATTCTATAGTGGATTAAATGTTATTTTCTGGAGCCCGATTCATTTAAATTCACTTTGATATAAAATACTCTCAATTAAAGATAACTTCAATTTATCTCACCATTAAATATTCAAAGCAAATTAAAAAGGAAAAAAAAGTCATGCCCTTATAATTGGGAGTTATACTTCTAAACATCAATAAGTGTATAATAATAAAATTTAATAATAGTTATTGAAAATAATAATTAAGAGAAATGAGAGATGCCCTAATGATGGAGATGTGTGGGCCAAAAGGAAAAAAGTAGAAGACACTATGAAGTTCTTCAAAGGAATAAACTCAAAATAATGTCCAAAAACTTTTTTTACAACCAATTAGCATAAACCACATTACAAGCCTGAGGTTCAATATTGTTTTGATGACTTGTCTTTTCTTTTATTCTCTATCACTAGGATGATTCATCTGTCTTATCCAATTAACCTATTACAAATTTATATAAGAGTTGTTAGTAATTTAATTTGAAGTATTGACTAATTTCAAAACTATTTTTTTTTACCTACTTATAATAAGATGGTGAAAGAAATTACTACTTTATGTAAGATGCGAGATAACACAATCTGAAATTAAAATAGAAAACAATTAATCATTAGTAGATACAACAAAGTTATACCACTTTTTTTCATGGTAATGGTTAATTATTTTGTGTGTTCTAGACAAACCAACTACTTTAAATCATTCAAAATAATAAAGTGTTAGCCTTTATGCAACAAGCTGGAAAATTTCTCCTAAAAAGTATAATATTATTAGTATAACTTATAACCTTTTTTCTTCTTGAAAAAACAACAAAAAGGAATAAAAAGTGCACTTTCCAACCAAAAATTAGATGGAAAAAGAGAGGAAACGATTGCTCTATATTATTGTATAGAAACTTTTAATTTCCTGAGAATTTCAAGAATTTATTCCCTTTCCCTATGTGTTATCCTTTTATCTTAAGGTATCTTTTATGTATGGTGTATATATAACTATATTGGGACCAGATTGCTATATTCATTACTATTTAAATTTAATAGTTTGGAATGAGTATTCACCTTTGAGAAAATTTCTAAGATATCATAACTATTTAAAAATATATTGAGGAAATTATATTAAATCTATCTACAAATATAAATATAAAGAACCTGTTTTTCTTTTTCTTTTTTTTCCTTGAAATAACTTGTAGAGTGGGAGAAATTGACACATCATGGGAAAGTTAACATGTTACATATTCCCATCAAATCAAAATCAAAACTTGTAGTTATCCATGTTGGTCTGCTGTCCATTCAGCTGTTAATAATCCAATACTTCCTCCGTCCCATTTTGTGATATTTTTTGACATGACACGATGTTTAAAAAAAATCATTGAGAATTATTTCATTAAAGCTAAAAGAGGAATTTTAAAGTTAAATTATTTTCATAAGGTAACATTCTTTTTAAAACTGATCAAAAAGAAAAAGGTATCACATAAAATAAGATCGAAGTAGTATATTAATTAAATATTACGTAATAACTTGAATCATAATGAAATTTATCACATTTTATATATTTCTAATATATCTACTTACATAATTAAAAGAACCTAAACCAGCAAGAGCACATGGGTTAGTAATCTACTAGTGTGGAAAATTCTATAGTCAATACAAGTGGCCAAATTCTACTCTATCAAGTCTCACATTCAATGAATGATAGCCACCTAATTAAAACATTGTGCTAAAATTGAAACTTCAAAAAGTTTATTGTAGCTTTTGGGACCATGGAATTTAATGAGGACATAAAAGTGGATTCTAGAATTTGTAAAACCAAAGTTGATTTCATTTCCCCCACTTAGTACTTCTCATTTCTGACAAAACTCTGACATATAAAATCTTCATGGTAAAACTACTTTTAGTACCTTTTATCATATTTTCTCAAAAAAAAAAAGTAAGATGGTTTAAGTTTCGAATTAAACATCGTTAATTAGGTCTCTCTAGCGATGAAATTTATCTGACTATAGATTGAGGAATATATAAAATTTTCCTTTTTCTTCATTAAGATTTGAATTAGTATTAAGATATATAATTGCCGTGGCAATTAATTAATAATTTACACAAAACTCCTCAATAATTTCTCTATCAAAACCGACAAAATTAATAAAACGTGTCAAACCCAATATGTAGTGGTCTGTCCATATCAAAATACATAATTATCATCTTCTTTGGTTTGGACGACCCCCACACTCAAAGTGCTAATTAAAAATTTGTTTTCATAAATCTTTTCAGTAAACAACTTTTAACTATTTATCAAGAATCAGTAGTAAACACTCAGTAATCTAACGATCAAATGAAGTAATTGAGAATCAAAAAAGATTATACTTTGGAATTAAAAAAAAATTATCAACCCATCACCATATGAATAATGTTATTGATAGTTAGAAAAATAGTTAAATACGCATAAATTAATCTGAATAACGTCATTATTTTTTTAAAAAGAATATATTATATGATATACATGAACTTGATGTTGCCACGCCCATACGCAATGAAAATTGCTCATCACAGCCTAACCAATTGGTGGACCCTAAAGAAAGACTTTTTTAATCAATGCACTTGAGATTTAATAAATTTAAAAATAGATCGCTGAATTTAAGGACTTAATACCACTAAATTCTTTCTAATTGAAATGAAAGATGATACCATATATCTTGATTAAAGATAGACAATTTAATTTTACAAAAAAAGTTACATGAATAAAATATCAAGATAACAGCAAAATTTATAAGGACCAACCTAATATAACATGGAATAGTCATAGCCACTAAAATTATTGGTCTCTGAAATTTGCTGCTTCATCGTGTTATTCTTTACTCGTGAAATTTGATTTGGTGTTGAATTTCACCAAAAAGAAAGCAATCCCAAGAAAAATCCACCAATCAAAAGTGAAAATCCACTAGAAAAGCTCCTTTTTGCACCACCAACATCATGGTCAACAGGGTACAGATCCCCTGGTGGACCAGTCATATATATGTATTGTGAGTTTGGAGCATAGGGAACATTTTCACCACCACCACCTCCACCTCCTCCACCGGAATAAGGAGGAGGAGGGCAGTTATAGCCGCTCGGGGGTTTCTTTGGTGGTGGTGGTGATGGTGGTGGTAGAGATGGTGGTGGTGGAGATGGTGGTGGTGGAGACGGTGGATTACAAGGTTTGTCACAAGGACAACCTCCGCATTTGTTCTCAGTCTCATCGAGTTTTCTTGAGTTCAATCCATTGGTTATAGGTGTAGCCACCACAAAAAATAAGAGAAAAACCACGAATCGCGACATAATTAGAGGTTTGCTTGTGAAAACTTTTGAGTAGTTTTATTGATAGAAGTGTGAATATATTCTTCTTCTTCTTCCTTAGAAGAAAAAATGTTTTTTCATATGTGTATGTGACAGCAATATTATGTCAAGTAGTGAGAAAGGAAGGGTTTTTTCTAGAGAGAAAGGAGAGAGTTTGTTTGTTACACTTGTTGAGAATATTGCATGGAAGTTGCTTGAGAGAGGAATATAAGTTTGTTGGGATTTGAGCTTTTTTATTGGGGGGGGGGGGGCTTAGATTTAGAATAATAAAAGAGTTTGATGATGAGGTGTCTCTTCCATGTATGGTATTTATTAGCTTAATCAAGATTCAAGATGATAATTTACATATGCATGTGGATGGTCCAATTTCGTGTCCCCACCATTGGACTCCTTTTATTTTTTAAAAATATATTTGGAGTTGATTTAATTATAAATCAACATACTTTGAACAAATACGAAGCATGTATGCATGCTTTCAAGTTAGTTGAATTTGAGAATACATGGGAATTTGAGTGATTTAATTTAGGATTTTGAAAGACAAAGTGCATGTTATAATATGCTTTGGTGCATGTGAGACTTTCCTCTTCTCTAGTCCTACTTAAAAGTAGGAAGTTCTTGGATTTTAAAGGGGATATTATTTCTTCTTCTCTTTTATACCTATAAAAATATTATCGTAACCAAGAAATTCATCATAAAAAAGGATGAGAAAAAAGAAGTCGACTCTAGTGGCGTATTACGTTAATAAGGCCAGATTTTAGAGCCTTATATATGCGAATATAATATTTTTTGTCCAAATTATGTGAACACATTGAAATTCATTACATTAGAATATTACCATGAGATTTTAATAAAAATGTATAAACCCGTAAGGAAAATGCACGTATTCAAAATTGGTTAAGTTTGGAGGGCACTTATTGGGTTTAATAAATCCAAGTATGGAGAAAACGTGTTGCTTTTGTAGACGACTTTGAAAACAATATAGTCAACTAGAATACACTAGAGTCCCAGCTAATAAAAGTACCAGAAATGATGAATTGGTTATTTAAAACTACCTACTACCATTAAAATTTCAACGTCAAAACTATGGGCTATGACGATTGACCCATCATGTGAAAGGAAAGTCTTTTATGGGCTTTTCATGTTTTGGACTGCTTTCACTAAATTTTGTGAAATTTTCACAAATAGCCATTATAGTAGCAAAGTTTTCACATATAGCCAGTATTTTTATAGTTTTAGCTACACATTAACTACATCTCATGGCTATGTATATAATTCATCATCAATATATAAAATTGTTTATAATTCTCTACCAATATTATAAACAGAGTAAACATTTAGATTTATATAATTTTTCATGATTTATACAAGTCAAATATATCGATATACAAATTCTAAATTTATCTCATTATTAATAATTTTACAGTTATACTAGTTATTAAATTTATACCACTAGAATCGACGATTAAAGACTCCGAATTAGAATTATAGAAGACTGTTGAGGCCGCTCTACTTGCAGCCCATACCATCATAGTTGCGGATTATCACGGAGGTTGGAAATAATAAAACATATACCTCAGACCTCAGAGAGACAAAATTATTTGTAATCACAAAACCGACTCATTCTATAAACCTCAATTACCACAAAAAGTTCCATTCAACATTTGTATATACAGAAACTGAAAAACATTTTCTTGTTGAAGTTGAAACCACAAAGGAAGTTTCTTGTTGAAAAGGGCGCCAAACTGGTTCCAACAGGATCCTAAAAATGTATCCTCTTATCTACAGAAACCATCAGCTCCGTGCATCTGCATGCTTGACAAACCGAAGAAGGTTGGAGCTGTCATTGGAGTTATGGGACCATCATAACCCATACACCATTGTGGAGACTCCTCCTGAGAAAAGCTAGACCAATTACAAGTCTCAAAGCCTTGAGCCATCTCCCAAAACATGCTTTGCAACTCATCCATACTGTAACTTCTCCCCTGTTTGCAAGGAAAATATCAAATCAAGTATGTGTGTCAAGAAATTCACTATATATCAAACTATTAATTTAGAATGTAGGTAATAATATTATTCGAGGTTGAATCCAATCTAGAAATTATAAAATATAACTAGAATTGTTTTAACACAAGTTTCCTGAAGCACCAGCATTGTTACAATGACCTGGACCAGCTGGTGCAAGTTACCATTTCATGCCACTGTTTGAAACGGTTAAAAGAAGCACATCTTATTTCAATTAGCATGCAACAGGTTTACATTATTGATGCACACACCATACATTTACCATCACCAACACAAGACTTCCTTGAATAAAGGGTATTTGAAGACAATACCTCTTTCCTTACATCTTTCATTAAGGACACCATTTCTTGTATAAAATCACCAAATCCCTGCAATAAAACAGTGATTGAGACATGAGCACCAAAAACAGATAACAGAAACATATCTAGCCTTTTCCAAAAATTTTAAAAGAAAAAAAAACAGAACAAGAAGTGGCATACCTCATCTTCTTCTTCTTCAGGGTCATACATGCCAGCATCATACATAATTCTCTTCTTTTGATCAGACAACACTGTTCACACATTAAAAAATACACATTAGAATTTGCAATCAATTTTTTTTTGTGTGTGGAAAAAAAAATTAAAAAAAAGACACAAAAAGATACCAACTTTACCTGAATATGCTTCTTGAATTTGCTGAAACTTCCTCTTAGCTTCACCTAACAATGATGGTGTCTTAGCCCATTTATCAGGGTGCCATTGCTGCAACCAAAATCACCATTTTCCATCAGCAACCAAATCCAACTACTCTCATAATAAGGACACAATAGTAATAACAAAAATACAAACTTTTCTTCATCACCATACCATTGCTAGCTTCCTATAAGCACGTCTTATTTCTTCATCAGAAGAATCTACATTTACACCAAGAACACTATAATATGAAGGAGACCTTTCTTTAAACTCCATCTCCATCACCAAATAACAACAAATTAGCAAAAGGGTACTCTCCAATTTCAATATTTTGGCAAAAAAATCAAATCTTTAACCTCCCCCCAAGCTCTTTTCACTTTTCCAAACCTCAAAATCAAGAAAATGTGACATGAAAAGGGTACTAAGGAGAAGATTTATATAAATAGAATTTGTAAAGTCGGTGATGAAGTGGGGTCCAAATGGAACTTTGTTTGTCAAAAGAATCAACAGCCACGTGGATAGAAATATCTCTGAGGTGGAAAAGGAAGAAAGCTTCCATTGGTTTCTATACAAGACGAATAAAGCTTCAAGAAGATTCCGGAAGCAAAATAAGTTCAATTCTGGTACACGTGGTTGATAATTGTGAGAAGATATTTTGGTTTGTAAGGCGAGATATTTTGTTTGGAAAATTCTGGTGACTTTGAGGAATTTTTTGTAACAAGATATTTTTTTGGTCATAGTAATTGTCATAGATATTTCGTAGACGTATGCATAATATGTGTTTGACATAACTAATTAAATAATCTCAAAGGCTAGGAATAAATTAATTATCACTAATACTCATCTTTTCAACTTATATTAATAAAATACTCTTTTATTTCTTTTAATTTTCTTATTTTGTTTTACCTTTTCACTTTCTAGTACGTAAGAAAAAAAACTTATATTTGAATCTTATCGTGCTTTTTTGATCAAATAAATAGATCAAACAAGCTCAAAATCAAGATAAAATTAATATTCATTAATGGGTCATGTGATGAAATAAGATGAGTTTAATTTCTTTGCTCTTAATCATTAGATTAATGAGTTTGACTTATGAATAATACCTTTTTGATTAGTCATGTACCACACAAGTTTTGGACTAGTTGAGCAGTAGATTTATATAAGAGAAAGACAAGTAATCAAAATCGATGAATAATGAATTTAGATATTTTTATGATATTCAATGAGAGTCGTACGAGCAATATCAAAGAATGTTCACTTCAATCTCATGTTGGCAACAATTGCAAGGCATGATAGTAAAACACTATGAGACGTAAAAATAATGGTATACCACAAAGCTAGCGCGCTCCTAGATTATTCAAAGATGCTTTTTGAGCAAATTGATTATCTATTTATTTTGTGTAATTTTAGTTGTTTGAGCATGGTATTATATATGCATTGTTATATTTTCAAATTCTAGAAAAGTTGTTACATATAACTTAAGGTTATCAAGAATATGACTCAAACTAGGAAAGGGTGGTGATTGTGTATTAAGATAGAAGATCAGTAGGCATTATTGTATATTGTCTTGCCTTGTGAAAGTTGCTTGTAGGTATTTTTATATGGGGTTTATTGTGTTTCGTTTCTTACACTATTTGTTGATGTTATTGTCTTATCTTATAAACTCCGAGCAGCTTTTCTTATTAAGTGTTATGCTTCTCTATTATTTTCATCTTCTTCGTTGAGTTTGATGCACATGAGCAGGTCTATCGAAAATAACCTTTCTACTTTCTCAAGGTAATAGTAACGTCCATGTATATTTTATCCTTCACAAATTCACCTAGTGAAATTTCACTAAATATATTATTGTTATTTATATTATATACGTAACTCTTGAAGCCTTTAAAATCATAACCCTTTATATATATATAATCACTCTATTAAATAGTTACCTTTTGTTAACTTCAAAGACCAAAAGTGCACAGTTCAAATAATTAAAGTTTAAATGTGTGTAATTCAATAATACAGAGACTAAAATCTGAATTATATTATAGTACAATAATTCAAAT
>DF357782.1:57540-71146 GCA_000787875.1 Solanum virginianum
TTATATTATAGTACAATAATTCAAATTTCCGAAATTATGTGGAATTCCTAAATTATTTAAATTTCATTATCTCCTTTTCCATTTATTGTTTAATTTTATTTACAAATGAACTTGTCTATTTGAGTTGTAGTTGTACTGTAACCAATGGCAAGTTACAATCAGCAACACAACAAGAACTCAGCAATAAATTTTGTATTCTTAATATTACTCATTTTTCATTGTTTCATAATATCGTCTATTTTAATAATTATCGATAAATATGGTGAAATAGATTCATCTACCCATTAACCTAAATCAAAGGATCGCATTTGAAAAGTAAATTGATTCTTCCCTTTTAATGAGGCGAACTATCCTGAAGTAAAAATATCAAATTTTTTAATTAAAAACTTTATGTATAATTTAATAAACCTTACTCGACACAAATTACGATTACGAGTGAAGTTTAAATACAAAATTTGGCCCAAAAAAAAACTTCATATCAATCTCTCTAATCCTACTACTCCATGATAACCATGAAATTCAATTTTTCGTTAATTCTCTTTTCTACTTTTGTAATCTTCATAGCCTTATCGGTTCCTTCTGCCGCCCGGAAAAAACCCCACGTCATCAATTTCAAATCACGTAATCTCTTCCCGGAGTCATTCTCCTGGGATCCTAAATCCCAACACTTCATCGTCGGAAGTACTCGTCGCCAGGAACTCATAGCCGTCTCCGATGCAGGCGTCGTCGAAACTCTAATCTCCGACACCTCTCTTCCGCCAAACTCCTCCTTCCTCGGCGTCACCGTCGACCGCTACAGCAACCGCCTCCTGGCCTGCGTCCACCGTGTCCCTTCCCCGGAATCTCCCACACCTTTCAACGCCCTAGCTGCTTACGACCTCCAGTCTAACCGCCGGCTTTTCCTCGCCTCCCTCCTCGATGAAAACATCATCGAAATGGTCACTGAAGACGACGTTCAGCTCCCCGTCGCTAAGGACGTCGCCGTCGATTTCCACGGCAATGCTTATGTCACCAATTCCGGCGGCAACTTCATCTGGAAAGTCGACGTAAACGGCGACGTTTCGATCTTATCCAAATCAAAAGCGTTCAAATCCCATCCCGTGGATACGACGACGGATTATCACAAATGTGGTCTAAACGGTGTCGCTTTTAGCTCTACAGGGTACTTACTCGTCGTCCAATCAAATACCGGGAAATTGTTCAGAGTCAACGTTGATGACGGAACAGCGAGGACCGTTACATTAAACAGAGACTTAACGGCAGCTGAGGGAATCGCCACTAGAGAAGACGGCGTCGTTTTGGTTGTGAGTCGAGAAAAGCTCTACTTTTTACAGAGCAATGATGCTTGGGGAGAGGGAGTAGTATTTGACGAAACTGCCCTTGAGAGGGAGAGGTTTGCTACAGCAGTGACAGTGAGAGATGAGAGGAGGGTATATGTGTTATATGGGCACGTAATGGAGGGCATAAATGGAAATGCAGAAAGAGAAGAATTTGGTATAGTTCAAGTGGAGTCTGAGAAAGAGTCTGAAGAAGAACCTATTTGGTTATATATATTAATGGGATTAGGATTTACTATATTCTTCTTTTGGAGATTTCAAATGCATAAGTTAGTGGAAAGCTTGAACAAAAAAACAGTTTAGTTGTTTAATTTATAGTCAGTATTTGTTTCCTTCCACAATAATATAAAGGTTGTTTTCGAAATATTTTGTAGAGGGAGAGATAAAATGAGAATGTTTGAATTGAAAATACTTGAATAGTCTTGACATTGAACTCATATACAAACCTTGTCTAAGGTTTCATTAAGACATGAGTTTAGCAACAATGAATTGTAGCATTAGAAAAGTCTCGTCAAGTTTTAATGTATCTGGGCACAACAACATTTCTAAATGAGAAGTCATGGAACTGTGTTATTCAAAATGTTGGGAAGGGTTGGTGCAGCAGAAGATGTACCCAACACTTTTTCCTTGTCTGAGTGATGAGGGGTTGATGCCTTCTTGTCATCACCTTCAACCTTTGGTTTGTTCCCATGGCTTTCCACTTTTGGCTTCTTTTCATCAGCTTCAACCTTGGGTTTCTTTTCCTTGTCAGCTCCAGTTTTTGGTTTGCCTTTGAGAAATCCAAACAGCTCCTGGATCGAACTTCCGATATCAGCAGCCTCTGCAGGTTCTGCAGCAAGTCCACCTAATGTTGTAGCTGCCAAACCTATCAATTCTCTTCTTGAAACAGCAGTTGCGGTTGTCTCCTGCCGAGGGAACTCCTTTCCATTGCCTGTCAACTGGAAGGGAAAGAACATGCTAAGATACAAAAGATCTCTAGCAGAGCCAACGACAATGATCTACTACTTATGTTTGTACTTTGCTCAGAAAAATGACACTTATGGCTTGTGAACGCTTGAAGCAAATAACATCAAAAATGGAGAAGCAAAGGTCAAATCTTCATCGGAGCAGGCGAATAGCTAGTATTCTCACACCTTATGCCGCGAAAGCTGAAAATTTGGAACTTAAAAATACATTTGGGTTCTCAACTGTAACTACACTAATCCACACATTATGTTATCAGCCTTTTCAACACTTTTTAGATATCAGATTGTCTTTTAATGGGACAGAGATAATTTGATATGATAAGATCTACTGAAATGGATAAGTTCCAAACAGAAATATCATGACAAGTTAAAGCAATTCTTATCAAAGGGGTACTAATTTGTGCACTTGAAAGACAAAAACTGCCATATAACCATTAATTTTCCCAGTATGCCACCTTCATACATTGGTTATGTGTAGATTAATGACATTTGCTTACAAATGTAACCGGCAAGGACACCATATGGAATTGTCTGACAAAGTAATTTGATGATTAGATTTCTATCAATGTTCGGATACAGAAAAAATGTCCCAGTAATTTGGAAGTCCTTCAATGAAGTAAAACCTCAGCATCTTTTATCTTCATATATGGTTGTGCTCCTTCTCAAAAACAGCCCTACCTCCTCAAGTTACTTTTGCAGTTAAATCCCTCCACATTCAATTTTATGTACTAAGCAGGTTCATATGAAAAAAATGCAGCATATTTCAATAACAACAAAGACAATATGTGGCATATGTCTACTATCCAAATTTCCACACCATTCAAAAGTTCAAACAGTCTATACTAGATCGAATCATGTGACGGTAATAGACTAACATGCAGCAAAACAGAAAAATGTAGGACTAAAACTGTGAATTGGAGGGGTTACGTGTTCATCTAGTGTTTCTTAACCTCAGTTGATGATATATATTCATAGGTGAACTCACTCATTACATCAACGTTTTGGGTCAGATGCTCAAAGTCTAAAACTCCACTTAGCCCTTGCAAATACAACCTACCAGGCAACTTGAAGCTTCAAAATACGCCAAGTACGTATAAAACAACGATAAAAGTGCAACACTCATCCAACAACATGTGAACGTTAAACAATTTCATAGCATAAAAGATCAGAAAACAAAACCGGAAGAAAAGTTCTGCTCAAATACAACATAAACCATATAAACATTAAACCAACAATAGAAGTTCAACACCCATCTACATAATGTGAGCTTTAAACAGCTTCATAGCATAAAAAGTTCAGAAACAAAACCTGAAGAAGAACACGAGTTCAATACACTAACAATAAAAGAACAGCAAACATCTAAAACATTGTGATCTATAAGTAGTTTCATAGCATAAAAAGATCAGGAAAAGAAAACTGAAGAAGAGAAACACAAGTTTTTTCATCTTCAATATAAGCCAAATACATATCAAATTAACAATAAAAGAACAACACCCATCTAACAAAATGTGATCATTTAACAGTAAAATCAGAAAACAAAACCAGAAGAGCTTATCAAAGTTCATATAAGCCAAATACATACTAAACTAACTATAAAAGAACAACCCCATCTAACAAAATGTGATCTTTAAACAATTCCACAGCATAAAAATCAGAAAAACAAAACCTGAAGAGTTTGTCAGGCTTCAATATAAGCCAAATACACACTAAACTAACCATAAAAGAACAACTCCCATCTAACAAAATGTGATCTTTAAACAATTCCACAGCATAAAAATCAGAAAAACAAAACCTGAAGAGTTTGTCAGACTTCAATATAAGCCAAATACACACTAAACTAACTATAAAAGAACAACTCCCATCTAACAAAATGTGATCTTTAAACAATTCCACAGCATAAAAATCAGAAAAACAAAACCTGAAGAGTTTGTCAGACTTCAATATAAGCCAAATACACACTAAACTAACTATAAAAGAACAACACCCATCCAACAAAATGTGATTTTTAAACAGTTCCACAACATAAAAATCAGAAAACAAAACTTAAGAGTTTGTTCATCTTCAATATAAGCCAAATACACGTCAAAATAACAATAAAAGAACAATACCCATCTAACAAAATGTGATCTTTTAACAGTTCTACAGCATAAAAAGATCAGAAAACAAAACCTGAATAGGAAAAAGAAGAGTTTTGTTCAACTTCAGCATTGGCGATCTTTTAATAGTTCTACAACATAAAAAGATAAGAAAACAAAACCTGAATAGGAAAAAGAAGAGAGTTGTTCAACTTCAGCTTTGGTAGTGAAGATGCCAATCTTGGTTGAGACCCATTTGGCTCTGGTGCTGTGGGAAGAGAACCAACTGCCGGTTTCAATGGAGATGACAACATACTTAGCCGGCGATAGATGGTCCCGGCGAGATCACAGTCGCCGACTTTAGTAGACCAAAAACTGTTCTGTGAATAGTGAAAAGTGGGAGAAAAATGAAAATAAAATCATTGGAGACAAGAGGGTAGGTAGCAACTTTTGTTTAATATTTTAATTTTACTGCCATCCTCTGTGTAGTCCCCCAAAAAAATGAAAAACGTTGTTCCTAACTATTACTATTACTACTCAAGTCTTGTTTTTGTAATGTCTTTTATTCAATTCAATCAACACTTGGGCTACAGCTGTGTATATTTTAAGACTTTGCTCTCACATTTTATTTGGGCCGGACCTTGTGCAATGGTGGCTAGTTGAAGTTACAAATAACGGATCCATGGTCCAAAATGCTTTTAAAAAAAAAAGTTTGGTGTATGTGTGAAGAAAAAGAACATGAATAATAAAAGTGCTAGCTATTTTAATTGAGAATGGCCTGTGCAATTCATAGCATCCTCAATATATGAGTATGTCAAGTATCTTATAAGTATTATATGAAATAAGTAAAATCGCCTTTTGAATGTAATTAAGAAGCAATAAATGATAGAAATAATTTTATCAAATCGTCTTTTAAATGTAATTAAGAAACAATAAATAATCTTATAAAATCGTCTTTTGAATGTAATAAGTATTATATCTTGAAAATATAATAGAAAAAATGACTATAATCTATAATTAATAATAAAAATTATTTTAAACTAAATGTAAAATTATCTCTTTACTTTACTTGGCCCTTGTTAACTTGTCATAGGGATTAAGAAGTAATAAATAATGGAGTAATTTTACCAAAGTACCATTTTAATATAATAAATACTATGTCTTGAAAAATATAATAGAGAAATGACTATAATTATGTCTTGATTTTATAAAATGGACATTTCAAAATATTATAAGGCCGAATAAAGATAGACAGAGGGAGCATTAAACAAAAGGGTAAAAGTAGAGATCAAGTGCCTTAAATAAGGGAAAGTAGAATTTCTTAAACTAATTTCGTAACTCGGAAGATTACTTAATGTTCAACCATCTTTATTTAATATTTAATTTCATTCTGATCTCCTTTCCTTTATTTTATACTCCATGTTTATTTAATTAATAAAATTAATATAGCTCTGACTTTACCTATTAATTATTTGATTATCTAATGGAGGATTTTGTTAGGATTTGTTCCTTTTTTTAAAAAAAAAAAATTCATTTGAATTTTATACCATAATAATTGTCTTTTATACAAAAAAATAATTTTGGAGATAAGTTTTTGTCTTGTAGTTAGTTAAAAATATTATTTAGGATAGGATTATTCTCTCAATAACTTGTTTTTTTTAATTGGTTTTTTCAACATGTAGGTTAATTGATCAATCATATTAAAGCATTTATGCTTCTTTTAGTATAAGTTCTTTGTTATCTGATCGACGATTGATTTCAAGATTTACGATTATTAGTTTTCACATGATTGACATTTGTTAAAGAATTACATACGTTTTTAGGGGAAAATTCTTATTCATTTTTAGTCTAGTTTCTGCATATATTATAGGAATTAATGAGATCAATTAAATATATATCTTATTTACAATTTCAAAAATTTATGGCACCTGAAACGGAATATACATGTGTGTGGAATCAGAAGAAAGATATGAAAAGATTGCACCAACGGATTTTGATGATACAATAACTATACATCAATTATTTCTTTAACAATATTATATGCCCATGTGAGCTACGACTCATTAACATATATAACGTGCTACTAAACTTTCTTCATTAAAAAAATTAATTGCATTTAATTAATTGTACACAGGGGCTTATAAATATGATGGTTTCTCCATGAAAGAAATCACCCCCACAAACACATTAATCTTCTGCTAATTAGGTTTAATTTGCAACATGAAGTTTGCTATTTTCTTGGTTGTTCTCTTGACCATCACTATGGGTTCGTAACTTCAAAACTTGATTTTTTTTTCTTAATTATTATTAAATGTTTGTACGTTTATCATACATATATGGTTATTAAAAGTGAAAATATATTATGCAGTTGATATACCTGGAAGTTCAAAATTTCAAGTGATGGGAGCTTGTGGAGATTTGTGTAGAGATCACCCTGACGCCTGTGGTGGCTGGAGTATCTGTCGATTCTGTGGATATAGAATTGACCCAGGTGGTTCAGCATACGTGTGCAACTTCCTACCATGATATCGATTCTATAAAGGTTCATGCATGTTTACCCTGACGATATAAGCTTCTCCTATCTTTCAAGTGTTGTCTTTCTGCATTTGGTATTTCCTGTAAGAATAAGCTAGTTATTAGAAGAAAACTAGCAAATCTCTATGTGTGCTACATTTCTGAATAAGTCATGTAGTACTTTTGTATGTCTTTTCACTTCAAAGGGACTAAAAGCTTGTTTCTATTGGCTTATTTTTATCATTTTAACTTAAAATTAAGTGCTTATAAAAATTTTTAAAACATTTCGAAAGTACTTAGTGCCTTAAAAATATTTATTTAAAATAAGTCAATCCAAACTGGCTATAAAGTTTGATGTGTATTTTTTTTAAAAAAATAACTTTAACTTCTTACCAAATGAAGATATCTTATAAAACTCCCTTTCAATCTCACCATTTGATCTCGAGTCGCGGGACAAAACTCCTAATCTCAATCCAGAACCCAACTCCCAGGTCCTTGGATCACGAGTCCCAAGTACTGGATCAGAGTCGTGTTCCAAGACAGACTGAAAAGTTAGATTTCAAGATTAAACATAACAAATTTAAGAATTTTTACATTGTCATGTCACATAAAAGTAACTACAAGGAATTATATATACATAACAAACAAAAATAAGTAATATACTTGTTTACCTGTTATAAGAGGTGAAAATATGTTGATGGAGAGAGAGATTGTGCATGAATTGGTGCTGATTTCAGTGCAAACCTTGACAAATTAGCAGTCTCTTTACTTCTTTTTTACCTTAGTGTCATTGTTTGTTCGACCTTAAAAGAAATTAATCACTACAATTTTTTTTAATCTAATTTCTATTTGATTTTCAAAAATGCTTTTTAAAATTTAATATATGTAAACAATGCAAATGAAATTTTCATACTATCAAGTTATCTAAAATGATAATTATAGGTAACTAGCTTAGCAACAAAAACTAATATTAATAACTTCTATAATAAGACAGGTTACATGAAAATAGGAGCGAAGCCAGCATTAGCTAAAATTATACAGAGGCGAATTTAGGATTTTAGAACAAGGGTGCATCACTGAAAGGGGAAAAAAGTACTCCATCAAGGAAGTATTGATCCAAAATCTTCTAATTAAATAACACCATATTCAATTAAGTGCACTAATTAGTCTTCTTATAACATGGTGTCAACTGATAATATTATAACCATTTTAGAATATATATATATATATAAAATTATAATTTTATGAAGACACTACAAATTCATGTGTTCTAATAATACTATTAAATTTGCTAATAAAATTATGGATTCAATAGAATTCAATAATTTTAGCTACAAATATACAATTATTCTCATATATTTCGACTTGCAATATGCCTATATATTCATAGATGCAGAAACTTTTGCAACAACGCTTTAACTAAATGGAAAATCAAGAAAGCTTGGGTCTGTTTAGATTAGTTTTGGACTTTCGATTTATAAGTCAAAAGCTATAATAATGTATATTATTTTGATTTAAAAATACATAAAGTAAGTCAATCCAAACGGATTCTAAATCGTGTTAACGAATAGAGGGTGTGCTTTCTTAACTTGATTATCTAGTAGCTTGGATTAGTTTGTGTATATGGTAGTGTTATGATGAACACCTCCTCCAAAAAATAATATTATATATTCATATAAAATCTACTATGTTAATATATGTATTTGTTTGTTTATTCAAGGTCGAACAGACAATGAGACAAAGGTTAACAGCAAAAAGGACTGCTCACTTGACAAAGCATAGCATGGAAATCACTCACCATATAACTTCCATCTCCAATTCTTCAAAATTTAAACAATCAAAGAAAATTTATCAGTAAAAAAAATAAACGCAAAATTTAGTACACTAATAAGAATTCAATCTCTCTCTTTTTCGTTAGCTCTCCTTTCGATCATAAATTCTAAAGTTGAAGCTTAAAAACAGTTCTCAAAATTAAAAATCTTTTAATAGATATTTTAAAAACTGATCAAAATTTTGAACAGATGATAAATTTTTAAAAATTGATTTAAAATTTATAATTAAACGATAGCTATTTATATTACTGCTAGACAATTATAATGAAGAAGAAAAGAAGTACCTTATTTCAAGTAGAGTTTGAACTTTGAACAAACGTATATTTTTGAGGAGTTCTATTTTTATTTATAGAAAAAAATGTATATTTTGGAGTTGTTGTTCTTTAAATTGTTTTTGAGGTGTTTTTATTTATAGAAAACTAAATGAAGTATCCATCATAGTCTCAAGTGTCTCAAACTAAACACGTGGAACTTTGACTCACGGGTAAATTGATCATATACAATCAAATCTCTTAATTAATAATTGCTTCGTATTTTCTACAATAGTATACTTTTTATTCTTATAGGAAATACGATTATATAAAATATATGATTTACTTTATTAATTTTAATTTGAATGTCTTAATTTTATTCAAAACAAATATCTATTTCCTATTTAATAGATTTTTCAATTTCAATATTTTACATAATAAATTTAAGATATTGTATATACATATTTTAAATTCAAAAGATTACTATTATCCAATTAATTCGTATTCACACTTTAAAAGATCCACAAAAGATATGGGAATAAAACTAAAAATAGTACTCCCTCCGTTTTATATTAAATTAATAGTTAGAGAATTTTTATATTTTAAAATAAGTAAATTCTTTACTTTTTAAGGAATGTATTAAATTTTTTTTTAATTTTATCCTTTAATAATTAAGTTTCTAAGGTTGAGTTTTGTACTAGGAATAAGTGTATATACTTGACATATGGTTAAGAGTCCAACCAACCATTTTTGGAAATACATCCCCTACCTACCCCCTTTTTAGGTAGTATAAGTGTATATAATCTCTAAGATTTATTTTTTTTTTGAAAAAAAAATCCTTCTATTTTAATTTTCGTGATATAATTAAAACTTTAAGAGTTAGTTTATTTTTTTAATATACTTATTAATATTTTAATTATATCATATAAAATAAAATAAAGTAAAATAAGCAATCATTTTAGTTGAATAGCAATAAAAAAAAAAAAAGAGGAGAGAGATGACAAGTAGAGTTAGCTGCCCCCCGGATGCTTAGAACCACCGAGGCGTGGTAGGTTCAAATTACATATAGGTGGGATATGATTAATCGTAAAAAGAAAATTTTTATCTAACATCAAACGATAATAAAATAAATTACTTTCTATAATAATTTATAGTTTCAAAATTTTTTATAGTTTTTTTATAGTAGTAAGGCTGGTACACTAAAGTTATTGTTATGCACAGAATACGAGAAAAGACCTAACCATATGAGTAACAATTTACCAGTTAGGAAAGTTACCTAACAAAATGTTTGCAAAATGGTGCAAAATTTCATTGTTTTGACCCTTATTCATTAACCACCATTATAGTTATAAGATTCAACTTAAATTTATTTGCGGTTCAAAAAAAAATTTACATTATTATGTCAATTTAAAGATATTATAAGTATTTGTTTTCTATAAGAAGAGGATATTGTAATCTGAAACTAAGCTAAATTATCCACTATAACAAATAAAAATAATTTCGTACTGCAAAATTAATAAAACACTAATGATAAAAATCAATGAGAGCCATTTTTTTCTTTTTTATTTATTTTAATATATTTAAAATTAATTTAAATTATCAAGACATTTACTATTATTGAAGTACGAGCCAAACACATGAATCAATATAAATACATAATGTACTTGAGATATGGTTAACATTCCAACCAACTATTTTTCTTACTTCTTTCACCAAAAAAATAAAAAATAAAAATCCCCACCTACCCCTTTTTACGTGGTAAGTGCAAACTTTGTACTATAATCACACACATTTTTTTTTTTAAAGAAAGGCAAGTAGAGTTAGATGCCAGTCGATATTATCATATTGGTCAATAAATATATGCATGTATTCTTAATAAATTGGCAATATTTGATATAACATTCTTTAACTATCCTCACTGCCTAATCACATAACATGTATTATTCATTTCCATTAGATCAGTATAAAATTTATTTTTTGAACAATATTTTATTATGTAAATTTATGATTCTTTTCTATTTCATTATTAAATATATTCACCTAATATATATCATATTTTATAACTTAGAAGTCTATTAGTCTTTACTATAACACACAATCATCAATAATTAGTTATTTGATAATTAGTTAATTACCTATTAAAGTGTGTTATTTGATAGCCTCAGTTTCCCGTTTGAATACTTTATATGGCATACTTTCTTCTCAAGATATAATTACTAATTAGGAAAAAAATTAATTAAAGCATGACTTCTATTTATTCTTTTTAAATATTTTTTTTACAATAACTTCTAGGTTTGTGGTCGAATAATTTTTTTCCCCCTTATCTTCCTCCTACACAGGCTTCACCAACAACCTTTCTTTTTTCATGGCTATATGTTGAGATATGGTCCACTTATTTGTTCTTTTCTTATAAATAAAATATAAAATCTTATTTTCTCTTCATGTGAAAAAAGAAAAGAAAAAGATTCTGTAGTAGTATGTTTTAAAACCATCTTTAAACAATATTTTCTTTTTACAAGAAGACAAAGTATGATCATTAAAATGTTTTGTTGGTTATTTGTGACTCTCATCAAAGTGTTGGGCAACTATGAGCCACTAATGGGAACTACCACATATTATGTACTACATAATGCATTTCTTTTTTGATTTAGTACATAGCCTACTATATTTATGAAGATATTTCATTTACATATTGGAATTAAGTCTTACTTTAATTGAATGTCTCATTTTTTTTAATAAAATAAGTAATAATTCATCTTCAGATAAGAAGTTTTATATTGACAAAATACAGAAGAGATATTAGGTATATAAATAAATAGGTACTATCTATTAGTGACGCATTTTAAAGTCATGCGAGCATAGATTCAAAGTGGACAATATCACTAACAGACTGTGTCGTTACAAAGTATTTCAATTAGACATTTTTAAATATAAAAATTTTAGAAAAAAAATTGAGCGTGTTTTCATTCGTCTATTAGATATTTAACGCAAAAAATTATCATCTTGATCTTTTAATTATATGCGTACGCCTCAACTAGAAGATGTTTAGGATCTTACGACTTATTGAGGCGTGTATGCGTATAATTCAAACTCCATGATATATTATATGTGATTAACCTAACTATTTAATAGAAGATTGAGAATACACGTAAAAAAAATTAAAATGATTGAAAGTATCTAGTTGGAACACTTTCCTAAAAGTTAAAGCATTCAACTGAAATATGACTTATCTCGAATGTTTAAATTAAAATAAAATATTTAATTAAAAATTAACTTAGTTCAAATATTTAAATAGAATATCTTGAAAAATTAAAGGGTTGATGATATATTAGACCTACATTTTATAAAACACACACTTGATGTTAGATGAAATACTACCTTATTACCCAATTTAAAATAACCTAAAGAATGAAAAATAGTAAGGTGCTAAATTATAGTCTAATTAAAGATCAATCCAAAAATAATATTGTTCCATTATATTAATCTCACCATTCTTTGTCAAAACAAGAATAGCGAATTACTTTTTTTTTTTTTTTCAAATGTGAGGTTGGGGAAGTGAAAACGGAAAGGAATTATAAGGTGAAAAATTAATTCTTTTCATTGAGAAGAAAATTCAGATAGTCAATCAAATGACGATCAATTTTTCTTAAATAAGTATTTTAATCCTATTTATAATGTCTATTATTTTAATGGTCCACTTCCAGATTTTAGAAAAGTTTCCTTTTTCTTGAGGTGATTGAAGGAAAATTCACAGCCAAATGTAGCACCTACCAAAATACATGCATTGGTATGTAAGTGTAATTGTGCGTATACAAAAATTAGAGCTATGCAATACGGAGTTCTTTTTGTTGACACGTAACTTGCACATGCTACTTTTTGATGCGCACAAAATAAACCACGTCTAATCTAAAAGTTATATCCTCCTTTACCAAGAAGTTCATTACTCCTATGTGTCAATGCCAAACTTCTTATCAAAAGAAATATAATAACCATCTCACCACGACTTCAGAAAGTAAATTATATGCAATAAATTTTTTTTTTTGCAAAAGTCAGTATCAAAAATAAATTACCATCCAACAAACCTCTGTTTGTTTTTTGTTAAAATAAAAAGTTCAATTTCCATAATTTGTAAATCCCTTATGTAGAAAAACTTAATCTATTCAAGGATTGTGTGACCTTATGTATGCATTGTCACAAAATTAGATCCCAAAAGTTCACTTACAAAAAATAAATAACAAAAAGGACCTTTATCTTTTTTATTTTTTATTTTCTAAATAGTTTTTTTTTCCCTGCAAAATGTTTACAACAAAAGAAAGAGTATATTTCAGAAAAAGCATGGGCCTAAGTTTATATCTTAGAGAGGGCCCAACATGATACAGAAATGAGAAATCCATTAGCCCAAATGAAGCCCTAAAGCAGAATGGAGTCGCGGGTCTAGTAAATTACACAAAACTATATATATAACAAATAATATCGGATTGGTTTAGTCTCAAATTGATTTTTTAAAGTTAAAATCAAACAAAACCAAATATAATTGATTTTTTTTCCAATATTAAATCAAGTCAAAATAAACCATTAATAGGTTTTACTCTTGAGTTGACTCGATTTGCGATCGGATTTGATTTGATTTTC